>PVKA01033329.1:0-24491 GCA_004027165.1 Ctenomys sociabilis
TAATGGTGGTTGGACAGGATATTATGTCGGCTTTTAGTGCTATGGTCATCCATTAGGTAAATAATTATTGAATCTTTGATATAATTCATTTATAAAAAAAACCTGTAAATATAATTTCATGTATGCACCTTGTACAATACCAAAACGTTATGAAAACAGTTTGCAATGTATTAATTCATCGACTCTGTATGGTTAAGGTGTTTTGAAACTGTCTGATTGACATTTGTATTTCAATAAAATAAAAATAAATGGAAAAAAAAAAGATGATATCGGAGAACGATGCAACTAAAACTTGACCCAGGTCTATCACCATGCACTAAACTAAAGTCAAAATGGATTAAAGATCTAAAGCATTAAAGCAGAAACACTAAGTCTCCTGAAGAAAAAGTAGGAGGAACTCTTGATGACATCGGGATAGGCAAAGAGTTCATGAGTGAAAAATCAAACTGCAAGGGAAATATTTCAAAGAATCAGCAACTGGGACCTCCTCTTATTGAGAAGTTTTTGCACATCAAAAAAAAAATTACCAACAGAAAAAAGACAACCCACAAATGGGGGGAAATCTTAAGTAATAAGCACTCAGACAGAAGTCTTCTATCTAGAATTTATAAAGAACTGAAAAACATTAGGGCCCCAAAATTTAAAGACTCAGTCCAGAAATAGGCATCTGAAATGAACACACACTTTTCAGAGCAAAAAAGCAAATAAATACATGAATAAATGTTCTACATCACTAGCCATTCAATGCAAGTTAAAAGAACACTGAGATACCATCTCACTCCAGAAAGAATGGCTATCATAAAGAAATCAAACAAAAACAAATGTTGGAGAGGCTGTGGGGAAAAAGGAACCTTTCTCCACTGCTGGTGGGAATGTAGACTGGTGCAACCATTGTGATGATCAGTGTGGAGACTACTCAAAAAATTAGGACTGGAAATCCCATTCAATCTAGCTATCACTCTTCTGGGAATTTTCCCAAGAGAGCTGAAAACATCATATCATAGTGATATATGTGTACCTATATTTATAGCAGCACTAGTTGTGATAGCCAAATCTTGGAGACAACCAAAATGTTGAAATTATCTTATTAAAGTTTAGGAAATTAGGATGAAGCACTATGCATTTCACTATGCATCTAGGAAATTGATATGTAGCCTTAGGCCCAGTCCCCATCTGTCTCTGGACTTGTCCCCACGACTGCCTGTCACCCACCATCCAGCATCTCTCATATGCAGGATGTTCATGTTCTCATGCAAGTCTGGCTGCTATTTACCTCTGTGCTTTGCTGTTCCTGACCCCGATTCCTTCGCTGACTTCCATCTTCCCACCTGCTCCTCTTCCAGAGCTCATATTAGGCTCTGTTATCCCCAGGATCCATTAGGTGCTGCTCCTTCTTTGGACCCAGTAGTGCCTCTATTTTCCTCTGTGTGCCCATATTAAAGTCTCTCACAGGTGCTTCTATCTTCTCTCTTGTTCAGATTGTAATTCTGTGTGTATCCACTGCTCTGTCCTCTTCCAGATCTGTGACCTTTCCTCACTCTCTTCCTTGCTCATTGTCAGTGGGGTGATTCTCCAAGGGAGTTACAGCCCCTTGGATGCAAAGCCATCATGATGGGGCAGCTTCTCAGTTGCTCTGGCTGAGGTTCATGAGGTGCCAGGAGGTGTACATTTCATTCCTTGCGTGAGGCTCCTGCGTTACTTTGTCTTTGGGTATCGCTCAGTAGTGTTCATTTATGCATGGTACACACAGGACAGGCACAGCCTCAAATCATTCATGGGCAACTCTTCTAGCCACTCACCTGGGCACCTAGGCTGAAACATAGAAATTTGTTTGTGTGGGTATTATTATTATTATTATTATTATTATTATTATTTTAAATCTTTTTATTTATGTATTTGGTACAGGATCTCACTATGCATCTCAGACTCATAGTGATCTTCCTATTTTAGCCTCCCCAGCACTAGGATTATAGGCATGCACCACCACACCCAGTTTCAGTGGCTTGAGGCAGGGCCAGCATCGCATGTGGTAACAGGGTTCAAAACCAGGTCCTTGTGCTTGCCAGGCAGGCACTTAGTCCATTGAGCTCTCTTGCCTCCCCTGAAGGTTATTTTTTTAACCAGTCTGGTTGAATGAAGAATAGTTTTTGTGGCCCCAAGGTTTGTGAAGAAAGCTCATGTCCAACTATACACCTCACTTGGACTGGAAGCCAAGAGCACAGACACCCGCGGCTCCATACACTTCCTCTTGGCCCCATCTCTGATTCTGCAATGACTGAGAAAAGAGGTCTATTTGCATGTAGGATCATTTCAACAGTCAGGATTGGCCTCGAGCATATATACCAGGTCCCAGAACCAAATCAGTTACCACACCACCCCCACCATAACTTCAAGGGTTAGTCTGGGACAAAAGATCCCAGGATCATTCAAGCTGCCCAATGTGGTGGTTGTGAATGATGAGTAAGGAGACTTGGAGCTGAAATGAGGTGAAATATGAAAGACTATGATCAATAGAAGTGCACACGAAGGAGGTAAAAGGAAAGGACCAAGATAAATCGCAGTGGCGATGGTTGATAGGCAGAAGGAGATTGGTGTGATGGTTGATAAATAGATGTTCCCCAAAGCCTCATGTGATGGAAAGCCTTTGGAAGGTGACTGGATGGGGAACAGACTAATCAGTGGATTGATCATCTGGTTGGATGATCTGGTCATCTATATCTCCTGCCCTGGCTTTGTCCTCTGCTTTCTGGCTACCATGATCATGTCAGGTCCCTCCACCATCCCATCCTGCCTTATTGCCAGCTGGTAATGAACTGAAATGAGAACCAAAACAACTCTTTCCTGCTTTAAGTCATGGGTGTCCAGGGCTATGCCCACACTTTTCAGTGATGAGGACAGTGACTAAGACAGTGGGCATGTCTGTTCTCACAGACTCTGGCAGGCAGGAATCCTGGGCAATGCTTAGAGGGCAGAGTTGTACAAGCCCTAGGTGTCTCAGGGCAAGATGGCCAATGCCAAATCACAGCAACACTGTCTTGCAGGACCAACCAGTTCTGAGTCTTCAAAAGACACAGGCCCGCCCAGCCCCAGAGACTGGCCTGAAACAGCAGCTGACTCCAGCAGCATCCTGGATCCCGCCCCAAGTTCTCCCAGTGAGTGGCAATTTGCATGACTCACAAGGCTTCCCAGATAGTGAATGTGTGGTGAGTCTGAGGGAGAGCCTTTGGCTTCTTCCCACGCATGCTACCCGGATCCCCACCCTGAAGCCCTCCAAGCCAGTGACTGGCCTGAAACCTCAGGACCCACTCACCAGCATCTCCCCGGATCCCCTGCCCTAAAGCCCGCTAAGCAAGTGGGAATTTCCCTGACTCCTTGGGCATCAAAGTTCAGTGAGTGTGTAACTCCAGACCCCCCGTGCCAGAGAGACATCTCCCAGGGATTCCCTGTCTCCCCCTGCACCCCCCGGGGCCCGAGACCCAGAGCAGCTCATCAGGTGAGAGCTCCCAGACCACCGCACCAGAGAAACATTTCCCAGTGATTGCCGGTCCCACCCCATGGCCCCAGACCCAGTGCAGGTCAGCCTGGAGTGAGAACTCCAAGGCGGCCACACTGGAGGGACATTTCTCAGCAATCCCAGGTCCCACCCCATGGCCCGAAACCCGGCACAGCCTGGCTTGAGAATGAGGGCTCCAGGCCCACTGCGCTAGAGGGACCTTACCCAGCCTTCTCGGGTTACAGCCTGTAGACCTGTACCCAGCACAGGCTGGCTGACCCAGTACAGCCTACCCGGTGAATAAGATCATCCACTATCCTTCTGGGAGATCAGCAGAGAGCGACCTGCCTGACACAAGAGGGCTGACTCCAGCAATTTTCCAGATCCTCAACCCAAAGCCAGCCAAGACAGCGGGAATATTCATTACTTGCTCGCCTGATGAGGGAACGAACAGAGGGGAACCACAGGACCTGCAGCAAAAAGAAACTGAACACAACCACTAGATCCAGGATAGGCATAAATGGATAATCTCAAACTTAATAGACTGGCACCCGAATCTCATAAAGCCAAGGTTATAGCTGCAACAAGGCTCTACACCAAAGGCCAAAGGTCAGTGCTATACAAAATGACAAAGACAAGGGGAAAAACACAATCCCAGACCTCGAGTCCACCAGGAAGAGCAGAGGACACTAGCTCAGCTGTAATGAATGAAGTAACAGATACAGCAGCAAAGGAACAACAGCAGAAAGGTATAGAAGAAATCAGACAATAAGTAATTCCCCAAATTAAAAAAGAAATATCTGAATACATAGTAACTGCAATAAAGAATCAATTCCAGAAACATAGACAAACAATGCACACCCAGGACAAGTTCAGAGAGACCTATTCCAGCTGAAACATATGAATTAACAGCATCTGAAGCAAAGACACAACAGCTGAAAGGTCATGAGGAACTCAAAGCAGAAATAATTTCTTAAATCATAAAAGAATTCTTTGAAAAAAAAGAATTCTTTGAAATCATAGCATCTAAAATACAGAAACGAGTCTGGAAATACACAGAGGAAACCCAACTTGTAAGAAACACTGCAGAAAAATAATTAATAACTACCTCTAAAGAAGATATGGATAAAAAAATTTGAGGAGATCAGAAATATGATGGATTCCTTGAATGAGCAATACAAAAAAGAAATAGAATGCATGAAACAGAGTCAAAGAGATATACAAGAACTAAAAATATCAATCTTGAGTCTACAAAACCAATTGAGTGAAAGCAAAGACAGAGTTTCAGATCTTGAAGACGATGGTGTAGCCAGTGAAAAATGAGAAAGGATCTCTTAAAAACAACGAGAATGCAGGAAAAAATAATCCATCACCTGCAAGATGACGCCAGGATGAACAATGTGAGAATAATTGGTATCAACGAGAATGAAGGAGTCAATACAAATAACATAAAAAAATTTGGGGAGAAATAATTGCAGAAAACTTCCCAAATACAAAGAAACAATCCAACATTCAGGTCACTGAAGCATACAGAACACAAAATAACTTCAACCCAAGCAAAAACACAGAAAGACATGTAATAGTTAAGATCCCAGAACTCCAACACAAAAATAATATGCTGAAAGCTGCTAGATAGAAGAAGCAGATCACATTCAAAGGAAAACCCATCAGAATTACAGCCGACTTCTCTGCACAGTGAAGGCAAGGAGAGCATGGAACAGAGTACTTCAAGTCCTACATGAAAACAAATTCCAGCCCAAACCATTATACCCTGCAAAACTCTCAAGTTTGATGGAGAAGTAGAATACTTTCATGACAAAGAACAACTAAAGAATTTCATGATGACAATGCCACCCCTTCATAGGCTGCTGAAAGATGTTCTAGAGAGAGACCACAATGATCAGAACTCCATGAATGAGAATGGAAGGAACCCACTCAATAGAACAGACAGTTAAACACAGGGTACAAAAGAGTAAACAACAACAGGTAAATATCATGAAAAACATAAGCCAACACATTTCAATTATTATCAATGTAAAGGGACTCAATTCACCAATTAAGAGAAAGAGACTGGTACAGTGGATTAGGAAACAAATTCCAACAATGTGCTGTATACAAGAAACACACTTAACTCAAAAGGACATTCATAGGCTCCAAGTCAAAGGATGGAAAACAATACTACATGCACCAGCACCTCAGAAAAAAGCAGGAATAGCAATTCTGTTCTCAGACAGTCTCAACTCCAAACAAAGAAGGATCAAACGAGACAAAGAAGGCCACTATATATTGGCGAGGGGAAAAATTCAAGAGGAAGAGGAAGCGCTCATAAATATCTATGCATCAAACACAGGAGCACCCAACTATATGAGACAAATCTTAATAGACATGAAAAACCTAATATCCAAGACCACAATCTTAACAGGAAAACTTAACACCCTCTTATCTCAAAAAGATAGGTCAACCAGAAAAAAATTGGCAAAAAATTAGCAGAACTGAACCAAAGCTTGGAACAAATGGACCTGATGGACATACACAGAGTGTTCCAACTAACCACAGCTGAATCCACATTGTTTTCAGCTGCACATGGGTCATTTTCCAAAATAGACCACATACTAGTCCAGAGGTCATGCATAAGCATATGCAAGAAAATAGAAATTATTCCATGCATAGTATATGACCACAGTGCAATGATACTGTAAATGAATGACAAAGGAAACCCGAAAAACCCGCTAAATTCATGGAAACTAAACAACACCCCATTCAGCAATCAATGGTTCACAAAAGAAATTAAACAAGAAATTCAACAATATCTACAATTCAATGAAAATTCAAGCACAACTTACTGGAATTTATCAGATATGATGAAAGAAGTTCGTAGAGGGAAAATCATATCTATGAACTCACACATTAGGAAAACAGAACGGGAGCAAATTAGCACCCTAATGTTGCACCTCTGACAACTAGAAAAAGAAGAGCAAACAAAACCCAGAGCACAAAGATGGGAAGAAATCATAAAGATTAGAGCAGAAATTAATTCAATTGAGATGAAGAAAACAGTTCAAAGAACCAATGAATAAAAAAGTTGGTTCTTAGAAAAACTAAATAAAGTTGATAAGCCTCTAGCCAACCTCATCAAAAAGAGGCAAAAGAAAATTAAAGTACAAGCAATGAGGAATGAAAAGGGTGAAATCACCACAGACCCAGCAGAAATTCAGAAGATTATCAATGGTTACTTCGAGAATCTTTACACTCACAGAATAGAAGACACAGAAGAAATGGACAGATTCCTTGAAAGTTACAAATTACCAAAACTGAATCAAGAAGATATAACAACTCTCAATAAGCCGATAACAGCCAATGAAATATGAAACGTAATAAAAAGCCTATTGACAAAGAGAAGTCCAGGTCCTGATAGATTCACAGCTGAATTCTACAAAAAATTTATAGAAAATATAATCCCCACACTCCACAAACTCTTCAATGAAATTGAAAAGGAAGCATCCTCCCAAAATCATTTCTGGAGGTAAGTATAATGCTGATTCCAAAACCAGGGAAAGACACAACTAAAAAGGAGAACTACAGGCCAATCTCCCTCATGAACATAGATGCAAAAATACTCAACAAAATCCTGGCAAATAGATTACAGCAAATCATCAAGAAGATCATACACATTGACCAGGTAGGATTCATCCCAGGGATGCAAGAATGGTTTAATATTCAAAAATCTATAAACGTAATACACTATATTAATAGACTGAAATCTAAAAACCACATGATCATCTCAATTGATGCAGAGAAAGCATTACACAAAGTCAAACACTCATTCATGTTCAAGGTCCTACAAAAATTGGAATAGATGAACTCTACCTTAACTTGATAAAAGCCATCTATGACAACCCAAAAGCTCATATAATCCTAAATGGGGAAAAACTGAAATCTTTTACTCTTAAACCAGGTACAAGACAAGGATGTCCTCTATTACCCCTCCTATTCAATATAGTCTTGAATCCTTAGCAACAGCCATTAGAAAAGAGGGAGAAATAAAGGGAATAAGAATAGGAAAAGAAGAAGTTAAATTATCACTATTTGCAGGTGACATGATACTTTACTTAGAAGACCCGAAAAATTCCACCAAGAAACTACTAGAACTGATACAAAAATTCAGTAGCATAGTAGGATACAAAATCAATACTCAAAAGTCAATAGCATTCCTCTACACAGATAACAAGCACACTGAACGGGAAACAATACAAACAATACCTTTCACAATAGCACCACGGAAAATGAAATACCTTGGGATTCACTTAACCAAGGAAGTCAACAATCTTTTCACGGAAAATTACAACACCCTAAGAAAAGAGATTATAGAGGATTTCAGAAAATGGAAAGATATTCCATATTCCTGGATAGGAAGAACCAACATCATGAAGATGGCCATATTCCCAAAATTGCTGTACAGATTTAATGCAATCCCTATCAAACTGCCACCAACATACCTCCCAGACATAGAGAAATCATTCCAAAAATTTATTTGGAACCACAAACAACCTAGAATAGCAAAGGCAATCTTGGCCAATAAAGACAAGGAAGGAGGCATCACAATTCCTGACTTGAAATTATAATACAAAGCCACTTCGATAAAATCAACATGCTATTGGCAATGAAAGAGACCTGAGAATCAATGGAATAAATTAGAAACTACAGAAGCATCTATGAACACACTCAGCCATATGATCTTTGACAAAGATTATACTTACTGGAAGAAAGATAGCTTCTTTAACAAATGGTGCTGGAAAACATGGCTTTCTACATGCCGAAAACTAAAGCTTGACCCAGCTCTATCACCATGCACTAAGTTAAAGTCAAATGGATTAAAGATCTAAACATTAAAACAAAAACACTCAATCTCCTGGAATAGAAAGTAGAAGGAACTCTTGAAGACATAGGAGTAGGTAGAGTTCATGAACAAACATATATTCGCACAGGAAGCACTTGAAAGAATCAACAACTGGGATCAACTCTTCTTGAGGAGCTTCTGCACATCAAAAGAAACTGTCAACAGAGTGAAAAGACAGCCCACAAATTTTGAAAAAATCCTAACTAATAAGCAATCAGACAAAGGTCTGCTATCTAGAATATATAAAGAACTAAGATAACAGGGCCCTCAAATTTAAAGACCCAATTCAGAATTGGGCATCTGAGATGAATACATACTTCTCAGAGGATGAAATTAAAGAAGCCAATAAATATATGAAAAAATGTTCCACATCGCTAGTCATCCATGAAATGCAAATAAAAACAACACTGACATACCATCTCACGCCAGAAAGAATGGCCATCATAAGGAAATCAACCAACAAGAAATGTTCGAGAGGTTGTGGGGAAAAGGGAACACTTCTCCACTGGTGGTGGGAACATAGACTGGTACAACCATTGTGGAGGCCTACTGCTCAAAGAGTAGGACTAGAAATCCCATTCAAGCCGGCTATCCCCCTACTGAGAATTTTCCCAGAGGAACTGAAAACATTGTATCATAGTGATATATGTATACCTATGTTTATAGCAGCACAATGTGTGATAGCAAAATTTTGGAAACAACCAAGATGTCCATCATATGAGGAATGGTTAAAAAAGATGTGGTATTTCTATATAATGGAGTATTACTCAGCTATTAAGAATGATAAGCTTGAAGCATTTACATTGAAGTGGATGCCACTTAAACATATACTCATAAGTGAAAGAAACCAGACACACATGTGTAAATATTGTATAGTCTCCCTAGTATAAGATGCGAAAAGAAGAAATGCAAATGGAAATGTACAATGTACAACAGCAACTAAAAGCAATCGAGTCAGATAAGGCAAAGTGAATGGCATATGCTGCAGGATACTAATCACCTTTTCTTCTGGATGGTTAACAACCTAAGTTCACAGATCAAAATTGGAGAAATAGAAGAGCCACAAGGCCAGCCAACATTTTGACCCTTCAAGGTCAGTGAAGACTCAGGACATAGGAGAACCTGTACTGCGACATCATGATACTCAGTTGAACTCCAAATTTTCTGTACAAGGAGATTATGGAGCCACAGAGGAAAGAGATTGAAGTTCTATAGTATGTGTGGGGAGGGTCACATGGAGAGAAAACTTTCTCTCAGGCTCTCATAGAGAGAAAACTGGTCAAGCATTGGCTGTGACTCATCCACATGGATGACCCAGACAAAGGATCTTCAGAATAAGGTACAGGACTACAAGATAAACCCTGAGGGGACTTCCCTGACCACATAAGAAACAAAATGTACATGCGTTGGTATATAGGTATTGCTCTATCTACGTCTTAACCATCCAGCAGAAAAGTATAAAATTGAGGTATACACTGCAGGGCCATAATAATAAGTTGAGCTGTAAATGGCTATGGTTGACAACTTCTTCAGACAACTCACTATTGTGTAATGCTGGACTGTGTTGGATTGTGTCATCAATTTCAGGCATCTAAATTAGTTGAATGACAATGGAGTGCCCATCTTTGACAGGTGTAGACAAGGGAAGGGGTATAGAAAGGAAAAATCATGATGTGTGTGTATAGACAGTACAGTTGGGATAGATAATGCTGTGCTTCTACATAATTCTATGAGAGGCAAGATTTGCACTAATGGTGGGTGGACAGGATATTATGTCGGCTTCTAGTACCATGGGCAACCACTAGGAAAATAACAAGGTATAAAGTATTAATTATTGAATCTTTGATGTAATTCAGGTATAAAAAATAAGATATGTAAACAGCTACACTCTTAATTTACTGATAAGAGACATATGCTGTAATAATGTCTGTCAGTATAATATCATGTATGCACCTTCTACGATACCAAAACATTCTGAAAACAGTTTGCAATGTATTACTTTATCAAATCCATCTTGTCAAGGTATCTTAAAACTGTCTCAATGATATTTGTACTTCAATAAAACAAAAATAAAGTAAAAAATAAAAAATGTTAATTTCATAACAAACTAATAGGAGAAAAACAATAGTTAATACATTGCATATTGTTATCTTCAAAGTAGTAACTCACAGTACAAGATATGGGCATAAAAAATTCTCCAAACAATACTAGCAAAAACTTTTCTTTTCAGTGAGCTAGTACTATAACCATCTGTATTCTTTTCTCTTTTCTCTTTCCACCTTTCCCCACCCTAGTTCCTTTTTCCTCTTGAAGAAAATGTCTATTGCATATTGACAATATCCATTGCATATTGGGTCACAAGATAGCTCCGTGGACTGAGCACCTGGTTAGGCAATGCTCAGGGACTGGTTTGATCCCGGCAGCACACACTGTGCCAGTCCCACCCCCAGGCACACTGACTGGGCATGGTGGTGCATGCCTGTAATCTCAGAGCTGGGGAGACTGAAAACAGGAGAAGCACTATGAATTCCAACCACGTAGTGAGACCCTGTAGCAAATAAATAATAAAATAAAATAAATATCTATTTATATTTTGGTCCTTATTTACTCTTTCAGTTTCTTACACCAGGGTGATGATATGATGTTTACACATGTGAGTCTGATTTATTTGACTTATGAGTATGGTCTCAAGTTGCATCCATTTACTTAGAAATGTCTCAGATTTATCTTTCTTTATGGCTGGGTGATACTTCATTGATAAAATAAAAAGTGGTATAAAGAAATCACATCTTTTTTATCCATTCCTCAACTGATGGTCATTGAGGTTGTTTCCAAGTGTATTGGTTACTTTTTTCTCATTGCTAGGTCAAAATACCTGGTGCCCCTAACAAGGAAGGAAAGGTTTATTTAGCTCAGGTTGTGGAGGTTTCAGTCCGTTTTCGGCTAGCTCCAAGTTAGGGTGGCATAGCACAGGGTAACATTTTAAGATGGCAGAAGACAGCAAAAACAACATAAGCACAAAAGGAGAATAAGCCTCTTTTCCTCCCTTATATTGTAACCAAGCTACCTAATTCCCAGGACAGGTGTAGCACTCATAATCTCCATGCCTGCCTCTTGCACAAAATGAGGCTGTTGACAAAGTCAGGATCCTGGCTCCATGCTGAGTTAAACTTTCATAAACTTCTCAAGTTGACACAGTGTGTCAACCATAACAACCCACCCCTTGTCAATTGGACAGCCAGACATATTTCTTTAAACAGTTTTCCAGATACAAAGACATGCTTATTCTTAACATTTTATAATTCCAACATAACACAGGTTTAACAATCCTTAAGAACCGATGCTAAATCTATCAATACTATATAACATTAGGACCATAGCACTCTGCCCCACCCCCAAAAGACTGATGCACACTCCTTTAGGCAAAAGGCATCGGTCCATCTCTAAGAGTTGCCAGACTCTTAACATTTTCAGTATTGCTAAAAATTCCAAGTCCCAAGTCTCTGACATGTAAGGCAAAGTCTTAGCTATAAACCCCTGTACAAATGAAAACAAAGTTAAACACTTTCAACATTCAATGACACAAAATAAACATTTTCATTATAAAAGTTACACACAGGAGAATACACAGGATTTAGACTAAAGCAAATGCAAAATTCAGAAGGGCAAATATTAAGTCCTATAGTTTTATGTCTAGCAGTTGAAGAAATCGGCAGCAAATTGTGAGATCCAAAAGGGTGTGAGTGATTCCACACCTATGGCACTTCTGGTGGTTGTAGCTCACACAGCTTCTTTCTTGAGCTGGCTTTGCTCTCTCCTTGAAGATTTCCTTAGATGATTCATAATCTTGGCTTTTCAAACCTTTTGGGGTCTCCACTACACCTCTGGTTTCACACTGATGGACTCACACTGCCCTCTCAAGGGCACACTGCCTGGCCTCCCAAGCCTTCTGAAATCAAAGTGGAAGTCTTTTAAGCTTCATAAGTCTTGCACTCTGCATACACCTAAAACCACATGGATGATGCCAAAGTTTGCTATCACCTGGAGCAGTAGCCAGGCTTTCCTCTCTATTGGCTATAGGAGTCAAGTACCTGGGCTGCTGCACACTATGAATCTAATTCTGAGGAACAAATTTTCTATGCTGTTGCAAGTCTGGAATATGGCATTCTGTGACTTTTTCCTCAAAGCAAAGTCTAGATACAAATCCTTTGTCTGAGGCACAACTGGCTAATGTTTTTTCTCCACTCTGAGTTGTCTTTTCATTCTGGTGGTGATTTCTTTTGTAGTGCTAAAGCTTTTTCATAAGATGATATCCCAGTTGTTTACTCTTTGTAATGGTCTTATGTGATCCGGGTATTGTTTCTAAAGTTCTTCCCACACTGATGTCTTTAAGAGTTCAGTCTATTCTGGGCCAGGGAGATAGCTCAGCAGACTAAGGCACTTGCTTAGGCAAGTGCAGGGACTTTGGTTTGAACTCCAGCACCACATGCTGGACCATCACCACCCCCAGGGCAGACTGAGGTGGCCACAAAATACCAGCATATGGCACACGCCTGTAATTACAGCACTGGGGAGGCTAAAAACAGAAGGATCACTATGAGTCCAAGCTACATAATGAGACCCTGCAACAACCAAATACATTTAAAGAGAGGGAGAGAAAGAGAGAGAGTTCTACCTATTCTTCTACCAAATTTAATGTTTCTGATTGAATATTAAGATCTTTGATCCATTTCAACTGTAGTTTAGTGCATAGTGCAAGATATGGGTCTAATTTGTCTTTGACATGGGAAACTTGATTTTTGAGTGTCAACTTTGTGTTCAGCTATTCTATTCAATCTGGTTGTTAAATGTACAAGACTTTTTTTGGACTTTTTTGAAATCTCCTATGTAGATTATCATGTCATCCACAAATAATTCTAATTTAACTTCTTTCTTTCCTATTCTTTTTTTTTTTTTACTTTAAATATATTCAGTTTATTGTTTGTCAATAATACAGCAACTTGTAACAAAAGACACCATCTCTTTGTAGGTGTAACACAAAATATCTATATACATATATCACATATATGATTTGCTGCCGTGTTAGGTGTAGCAAAAAGAAAATTTTACTTTAAATAATATTTCCCAAGAAGGGGATGGAAAGAGAATAGGAGCTCTGAAAATAGAAGAGGAATTTCTAATTCCATCTGTCTGTGCTCGGCAATATTGATATGCCCTGCTTAGTGGCTCAGTGGCTCAGTTTGTTCTTTAATTAAGTGTCCATATTTGGTATTATATATTTCTGAATTATAGCTTAACATGATAGACTTGAGAGGAGTGTCTACAACATTTTTTACTTTAGGGGAAAAAATTCTATGTTTGCCTCTGTGACACATTTTGTAATCTCACAAATACTACATTAGGCTGCTAGTTAGCAACGAAAAGAAAAAAATAATAACAGCTTCAGAGAGGGTAATGAATTGTTGGCTTAATTCACAGAAGAGTCCGTGAAGTTTCTCATCATTTCCTGGGCCACCACAACCTTTGCAAAATATGTGTGCGGAGGGTAGGGGTGTCAGTTGTAGAGTTTAGAGATGGCCACCATTAAAAAGCCAACAACTGGTGCCTTTTACGTGAAGAACATGCGGTTCTTGTTTACAGAGTAGTCTTTTCTTTATTCTTTTCCTTTGAGTTGACTGCTCCCAGGGCATAGTTTCCCTTTACTGGCTTCCTCGTGCAGTCGGGCATGTTGCTCTGTTCTCTCCGTAGTTGTAGAAGTCAACACTGAGGCAGAGAGGAATGAGCGTGGCAGCTTCCCGAGCTTGGTGAGGAGGTGAGTTTTTAAAATAGAACAGGGAAGAAAGACCCAAAGGTTGGCAGGAAGAATTGGGACAGGCTTCTTCAAGAACATGTAGATGGATAAATAGGATCACAACTTCTGATTTAAGGTGTCCCACAGCTGGAGTCACAGGCTTAGCCTCCAACGGGCTCCTCTAGGGGATCTGCTGAGGAGTTCCAAAGCCAGTGCGTAACTGTCAGTTCTCAAAGTTCCGGTGGTTTACTCCCACACAAGACAAAAAAAATAGCTTGAATTCCAGGAAATACTCAAAGATCTTCCTCTTTCCTTCCAGCCTCTTTGAATTTATTTTGTTCACAACAGATATGCTGCCTTCTGACATGCATGGCCTACAACTAAGGCACAGTTGTCAGCAAAAAACTCTCCAAATTGCATGTAAGCACAAGTACCTGAGGGGTACATATGAGCATAATTCCCTTGAAGTTTAAACAAGTGGGGCCTCAAAGGGGACCCATCCTCCCAGATCCATGGATACTTGGGCTTCGTCAGATACAGTCCCATCCAGAATGCGACATTAGACTGATAAGTGATTTGCTTGATGAAAACTAGGTCATTCATGTTATTAATTTTCAGCAAATGGGCTCCCAAAGATGAGCAGTTCTTTCTGCTTGATTCCCAATTAGACAGTTCAAAGGAAATCAAGTAGCAGTTTTCTCCATGCCAGATCCAGTCCTGGGGACAAGGACCATTGCCTTAGCCCAAGCTATGGACTCGATGGTTGTCGCGCGCATCCTCGCCTGCAAGGAAGACGCGACCACTGGTTGTCTCTGCAATGCTTTATTCTTCCATGGATTGCCTTCTCCTCCTGCTCCTCAGCTCCTCCTCTGCTTCCGCTCCTCCTCTGCTCCCGCTCTTCTTTCCTATTCTTATTTTTTTTCTCTCTGGTGCAGTTGCTCTAGCTAATATTACCAGAACTATATTTAATAGGAGTAATGGTGGTGGACATCCTTGTCTTGCTCTTGATTTTAGAGTAAAAAGGTATCAGTTTTTGACCATTTAGTGTGATGTTAGTTGTTGTTTTGTCATAGATGACTTTTATCAAATTGAGATAAAGATCATCTATTCCAATCTTTTGTAGGTTTTTTTTTTATCATAAACGTGTGTTGGAATTTGTGAAACCCTTTACTGAATCTATTGAGATGACCAGATGATTATAGTTTTTGGCTCTGTTAATATAGTATAATACATTTATTGATTTGGGTATGTTGAACTATCCCTGGGATGAGTCCTACTTTTTCTTGGTAGATAAACTTCTTGATGATTTGCTACATTCCGTTTGCCAGTATCTTGTAGAGTATTTTTGTGCCTATATCCATTAGGAAGATTGGTTTGTAAATTTCTTTTTTAGTTGGGCCTTTCTCTGTTTTGGGGACAAGGATAATACTTACTTCCAAAAATGAATTTGGAAGTATTGATTCCCTTTCAGCATCATTAAAGAGTTTCAGCATTATTGGCATTAGCTCTCAAAATTACTTGTAGAATTCAACAGTGAATTTTTCAGAACCTGGGCTTTTCTTTGTTAATAGGTTTTTAATTATATTTTCAATTATATTAACTGATATCTGGTTATTTTGAATTTTTATACATCTTGATTCAGTTTTGGAAATTCATATGTATCTATGAACGTGTCCATTTCTTCTGTCTTTTCCACTTTATTAGAGGAAAGTTTCTCAAAATATGTATTGATTATACTCTAGATTTCTATGGGATTTGTTGTGGCTTCCCACTTTTCTTTCCTAATTGCTTGAATTTGAGTCTTCTGTTTTTTTGATGAGGTTGGGTAAACATTTATCAATTTTATTTAATCTTTCAAAGAACCAATTCTTCACTTTTTTTTTTTCTTAAGGAAAGTCCTACAGGGTGTTCAGGGTCTCATTACTAGATAAGACTTGTAGTGATCCTCCTGTTTACAGCCTCCCAAGAGCTGGAATTACAGGGGCGCACCACCACATTCAGTCTCAGTTGTTGTACCCCAGGGCCAGGGCTGGCACAGCAGGCCTGGGGATCAAACCCCTGGGCCTGCTGTGCCTGCTTGCAGGCACTTTAATCTGCTGAGCTATTTAGCTGGCCCTTGGATTCTATTTTCTATGCTGGAGATTTTTGTATGATTTTCTTTAGCTCCACCAGCTTTTTGTTAGTATCTTCTGTAGACTCACTGATCATTTTATCAGGTACATTATTACCAAGCACCTTACTGATGCTTTTTAAATCTCTGTGGTACTCTCTTAAATAATTCAGATGTATGCCTTCAAATTTCCTCCCTCTCAGTGCGCCATGGAGCAGGTTTGAGGATATTGGGAATTTCTGGAGCCATTTTGTTGTCCTGTCTTCTTGTGTTTCTATTTTTGTTTTTTATGTGCTGAGGCTTCTGGACTGATTATAGTGGAAGGCTTTGTTGCCAGTACGGGACCTCTTTAATAGCATGTGCTTTTCAGTGAAGCACCAGGGGCATGACTAATTATAGCCCTTTCTTTCTCTGTCAGAATCCCATCACATCCAGTTTTTAGAAGGGAGGCTGCAGTGCATTTGGGCCAGTACCCACTTCTCTGGGAAAGGGCCACAGTACTGTTGATAACATCAAGTACACCTAGGTATTGGCATATGGAGAAAACCAATTGATAGCAACAACTATGTCATCTTGGTGATAGAAATAAAATTAGCAATATCAAAGATGAGCTGGATATTGATATACCCTAAGAAACCATAATGTACTAGCCTTAGCTACAGAAAGTAGATCTATAATTCTAAACACTGAGACAAAATATTGACCTATAGTAAATATTTACTGAATGGAACAACTTTGCCCCATTCATAGAACAGTATTCAATAGTAATAGCATGGAGTTAACTAAAGATTCATAAAGCTTAATGCACATACTAGTAAAGATAGAGGAGGATAGGAAATCAGAGAATGAGAAATTTAAATTTTCAACTACTGAGCAACAGAAGATGAGAAAAAAGAGTAAGGATCCTACAAGGAGTAAAAGGAAATTAACACTATTAGATAACTGTATTAGAAAAGAACTGAACAAGAAAAAGAAAAATAAAGGAAAGTAAAAAGTGAAAAAAGTTCAAAGGGAGAGACAGGCAGGCAAGCAGGCAGGCAGATCACAACCCCCCCAAAACAAAATGGGAAAAAAAGAAAAAAAAAACTGAGTTAATAAAAATAATCCTGTGGTTTTAAATAAGGTTCCTTTCCAAAATCTAGTCTTAGAACTCAGCATGCGAAGATTTCTCCACTTAACTTTACAGCCTATGGATCTGAGATGACCTCCCTGTTCTAGGGGTCCCCCTACCATACAGTACATTTCAGACTGTGGCCACTGTTCAAGGCATGTCTTTGCTCACATTGGTAGACAGCAAGAGCAAGCAGCCCAATAGTCTCTGCTTTATGTAGGCCACAGGGCAGGAGTTCAGGCTGTGGGACTTCATGTCGACACTTTCACGTCCAACCTCTTCTGAACACCACTAATTGGGCTGGTTCGTCACTATGGAGAGCAGGACTCATGGCTTTCACATCAATAGTATATAAACTGCTCATGGTATCTATGTCAGGATGTATCCCTTTTATGGCTATCTCTCCTGTCTGTCTCTCACCTAATTACTGTGGGAGGGTAACATAGGAAACTCTGAAGTAGCACTGTTCCGTGGCTTGGTCATTATCTTTTCTCAAAATGGAACCTAACCAAACATTTGGTGGAGAGAACATGATGGAGAGAGCTGCTCTGGGTTTCATCTCCAACTCTAGCCTGCTGTGACAGAGTCACTTTCAGAAAAACTCTATGCTGATTTTCTAGTTTTTAATAGCAATGGGCTTTTTCTCAGGCTATTACTGCTGTCAAGGTCCCTTATTTCTCTCTGTGGCAGCCAACGCTCTGGACTTTCTTTTTCTCCCAGGGCACTGGCCTCATCCACACTCATGTTTCTGTTCTAAGGCATTGGCCTCATTCTGTCAATTGGTGTCTCTGATTTAAAAAAAAAAAAAGTTTACTTTTCATGATCATTTTGAATTTGGGAAGAGCCGAAAGTCACACTGTGACAAATCTGATAAATGAGGTGTGCAAAACATGCCTGTTCATTCTTTCGATGACACTTAGCAGCAGTGTTCACCATATTTTTTTATGATACTTCATAAAGACTTAACAGAACTGCATCAGAAAGAAGCAAGAACACAACTACATTCAAAGTAAAGGGGGAGCCCAGGCTGCCCTGCAACTCCCCAGAGCCCTGCCCCCAAGCCCAGGGAGCAAGTGAGAATTTTTGTGACTCTTCTGACTCCTGATCCAGCCCAGCATGGCAGGTGAGTGTGTGGCAGAGAACTGGTGCTCCACAGCACTCCCTGGGCCACAGGAACAACAGAGGGGAACCACAGGCTCACAGTTGTGCCAGAAGGGCTGCAGCAGAAAGGAGCTGAACACAATAGCTACATCCAGTCCAGGCATAACTGGGTAATCTCAAAATTAATAGATTGACACCTGAATCTCATTTGGCGCTAAGGTTGTAACTGCACCAAAGCTCTACACAAAAGGTCAGAGGTCAGTGCTATACAAAATGACAAAGACAAGGAGAAAAATGCAATCTGAGGCCTCTAAACCACCAAAGATAAATGCAGAGGACACAAACTCAGCTGAAATAAATGAATTAACAGAGTCAGAAGCAAAGGAACAAGATACAGAGGTACTCAGATGAGAATTAATGCCTGAAAGAAAAAAAGAAATTTTTGAATACATAGCATCAGAAGTAATGAAATAAATTCAGAAACATATGGGGAAAACCTAATGCCCACCCAGAACAAGTTCAGAGAACACTATTCAAGCTGAAACATATGAATTAACAGCCTTGCAAGCAAAGAAACAACAGCAGAAAGGTAAAGAGGAACTCAGAACAGAAATAATTTCTGAAATAAAAAAAGAAAACTTAGAAATCATAGCATCTGAAGTAGAGAATCAATTCTGGAAATATAGAGAGGAAACCCAATTTAGAAAAAACTGCAGTAAAAGAATTAATGGCTACCTCTAAAGAAGACATTGATAAAAATAAAAAAATAGAGATTAGAAATATGACGGATTCATTGAATGAACAATACAGGCAAGAAATAGATCGCATGAAGGAGAGTCAAAAAGATATAAAAGAACTTAGAATCTCAATCACGAGTCTAAAAAACCATGTGAGTGAAAGCAAAGATAGAGTTTCAGATCCTGAAGACTCTGGTACAGCTAGTGAAAAGGAGAGAAAGGATGTTTTAAAAATAACGATGATGCAGAAAAAAAATAATCTGTCACCGACAAAATGATGCCAAGATGAACAATATGAGATTAATAAGCAACAATGAGAAAGAAGAAGTCAATACAAATGATATAAAAAGAATATGAGCAGAACAAATAGCAAAAAACTTTCTAAATATGATAAAACAATCGAACATTAAGGTAATTGAACCATACAGAATGCCAAATAATTTTAACCCAACTAAAAACACACCGAGACATATAATAGTCAAGATCCCAGAAATCAAACTGAAAAATAATATACTGAAAGCTGCTAGAGAAAAGTAGATTACATTCAAAGGAAAACCCATCAGAACAGCCAACTTCTCTTCACAAACCATAAAGGCAAGGACAGTATAGAGCAGAGTACTTCAAGTTCTCTAGGAAAACAAATTCCAGCCCAGACTACTATACCCCGCAAAACTCTCTTTCAATATTGATGGAGAAGTGGAATACTTCCATGACAAAGATTAAAGAATTTCACAATGACAAAGCCACCCTTATGCAGGCTAATGAAAGATGTTCTAGAAAGGGATGACAATGACCAGAACTCCACAAATAACAACAGAAGGAACCCACTAAATAGTATAGACAATTAAACACAGGATACAAAGGAGTAAACAACATCAGGTAAATATCATGACAAACATAAGTCAACACAATTCAATTATAATGATCAATGTAAATGGACTCAGTTCACCAATTAAGAGAAATAGACTGGCACAGTGGATTAGGAAACAAAACCCAACAATATGCTGTATATAAGAAATACACTTAACTCAAAAGGCCATTCATAGGCTCAAAGTCAAAGAATGGAAAACAATACTGCATGCCCCAGGATATCAGAAAAAAAGCAGGAGTACCAATTCTGTTCTCAGACAGTCTCAACTTCAAACAAAGAAGGATCAAACGAAATTAAAGAAGGCCACTATGTATTGGCAAGGGGAAAAATTCAAGAGGAAGAGGAAACGCTCATAAGTATCTATGCACCAAACACAGGAGCACCCAACTATATAAGACAAATCTTAATAGACATGAAAAACCTAATATCCAAGACCACAGTCTTAACAGGAGAACTTAACACCCTCTTATCTCAAAAAGATAGGTCAACCAGACAAAAATTAGCAAAAAATTAGCAGAACTGAACCAAAGCTTGGAACAAATGGACCTGATGGACACATACAGAGTGTTCCATCAAAACACAGCTGAATACACATTTTTTGGAGCTGCACACGAATCATTTTGTAAAATAGACCACATACTAGTCCAGAGGTCATGTGTAAGTATATGCAAGAAAACAGAAATGACCCCATGCATATTATTCAACCACAGCACAATGAAACTGGAAATCAATGACAAAATAAATGAGAAAAACCCACTAATTATATGGAAATTAAACAACACTCCATTCAGCAATCAATGGGTCACAGATGAAATTAAACAAGAAATTCAACAATGTCTACAATTCAATGAGAAGTCAAACACAACTTATCAGAACTTATGGAATGCAATGAAAGCAATTCTCAGAGGGAAAATCATAGCTATGAACTCACACATTATGAAAACAGAACAAGAACAAATAAGTACCCTAATGTTGCACCTCCAACATCTAGAAAAGGAAGAGCACACCAAACCCAGAGCGCGAGGACCAGAAGAAACCATAAAGGTTAGAGCAGAAATTAATTCAATTGAGATGAACAAAACAAACAAAAAAGAATCAACGAATCAAAAAGTTGGTTCTTTGAAAGAATAAATAAAATTAATAAGCCCTTAGCTAACCTCATCAAAAAGAGGAGAGAAAAAACTCAAATTCAAACAATAAGGAATGAAAAGGGTGAAATCACCACAGACTCAGTGGAAATTCAGAAGGTTATCAATAGCTACTTTGAGAATCATTACGCTCACAGAATAGAAGACACAGATGAAATGGAAAGATTCCTTGAAAGGTACAAATTGACAAAACTGAATCAAGACAGAAAAACTCTCAACCAGCCAATAACAGCCAATGAGATACGAAATGTAATAAGAAGCCCGCTGACAAAGTCCAGGCTCTGATGCATTCACGGCTGAATTCTACAAGAAATTTATAGAAGATATAATCCCTACACTCCTTAAACTCTTCAGTGAAACTGAAAAGGAAGCAGTCCTCCCAAAATCACTTTGGGAGGCAAGTATTATATTGATACCAAAACCAGGGAAAGGCACAACTAAAAAAGAGAACTACTTGGCCAATCTCCCTCATGAACATAGATACAAAAAATCCTCAAAATCCTAGCAAATAGAATAGAGCACATCATCAAGAAGATCATATACCACAACCAGGTACAATTAATCCTAGGGATCTAAGGATGGTTCAATATTTGAAAATCAGTAAATGGAATACACTATATTAACAGACTGAAATCTAAAACTACATGATCATATCAATTGATGCAGAAACACCTTTGACAAAGTCCAACATTCATCATGCTCAAAGTCCTACAGCAAACTGGAATAGAACGCCTCTACCTCAATTTGACGAAAGCCATATATGACAAACCAATGGCTAATATAATTCTAAATGGGGAAAAACTGAAATCTTTTACTCATAGATCTACTACAAGACAAGCAGGTCCTCTATCATCCCTCCTATTCAATATAGTTTTGGAATCATTAGCTACAGCCATTATACAAGAGTGAGAAATAAAAGGAATAAGAATAGGTAAGGAAGAAGTTAAATTATCACTATTTGCAGATGACATGATACTTTACTAGAAGGTTACAATGTCAATACTCAAAAGTCAATAGCATTCCTCTACACAGATAACAAACACACTGAGAGGAAAATTATAGAAACAATACTTTTTATAATAGCACCACAGAAAATGAAATATCTTGGAATTCACTTAACCAAGGAAGTCAAAGATGTTTTCATGGAAAATTGCAGTACCCTAAGAAAAGAGATTGTAGAGGATTTCAGAAAATGGGAAGATATTCCCTGCTCCTGGAAAGGAAGAACCAACATTGTGAAGATGGCCATATTCCCAAAATTGTTGTACAGATTTAACACAATCCCTATCAAACTGCCACCAACATACCTCCCAGATCTAGAGAAATCATTCCTAAAATTTATTTGAAACCAGAAAAGACTTAGACTAGCAGAGGCAATACTCACCAACAAAGACAAGGCAGGAGGCGTTACAATTCCTGACTTGAAATTATACTACAAAGCCACTGTGATAAAATCAACATGCTATTGGCAATGAAATAGACATGAGGATCAGTGGATTAGATTAGAAGATGCAGAAGCCTCTACGAACAAACTCAGCCACCTGATCTTCAACAAAGGGGCCAAACACGGTTACTGGAAGAAAGATAACCTCTTTAACAAATGGTGTTGGAAAAACTGGCTTTCCACATGCTGAAAACTAAAACTTGACCCAGGTGTATCACCATGCATTAAGCTAAAGTCAAAATGGATTAAATATCTAAACATTAAAACAAAAACACTCAATGTCCTGGAAGAGAAAGTAGGAAGAACTCTTAAAGACATAGGCATAGGCAAAGTGTTCATGAACAAATATATATTCGCACGGGAAACACTTGAAAGAATTAACAACTGGGACCTCCTCTTATTGAGAAGTTTTTGCACGTCAAAGAAATTACCAACAAAGTGAAAAGACAACCCACAAATTTCAAAACAACCTGAACTAATAAGCACTCAGACAAAGGTCTGCTCTCTAGAATTTATAAAGAACTAAGATACATTAGGGCCCTCAAATTTAAAGACCTGATTCAAAATGGGCATTTGAGATGAATACACACTTCTCAGAAGATTAAATTAAAGAAGCAAATAAATATATGAAATAAATGCTCCACATCACTAGCCATTCATGAAATCCAAGTTAAAACAACACTGAGATACCATTTCACTCCAGAAGAAATGGCTATCATAAAAATAATCAAATAACAACAAATGTTGCAGAGGATGTAGGGAAAAGAGAACACTTCTCCACTGCTGGTGGGAATATAGACTGGTGCATCCATTGTGGAGATCAGTGTGGAGACTCCTCAGAAAACTAGGACTGGAAATCCCACTGAAGCTGGCTATGCCCCTACTGGCAATTTTCCTGGAGGAACTCAAAACATCAAATTTTAGGAATGATTTCTCTAGATCTAGGAGGTATGTTGGAGGTATATGTGTACCTGTACCTGTAGGTACACATATATCCCTATGATATGATGTTTTCACAAACTAGCACAGTTTGTGATAGCAAAATCTTGGAAACAACCAAGATGCCCATCACATGAGGAACGGTGGAAAAAGATGTGGTATTTCTACACAATGGAGTATTACTCAGCTATAAAGAATGATAAACTTGAAGCATTTATATTTAAGTGGATGCCACTTTTGAAATAAACCAGACACACATGTGCAAATATCGTATAGTCTCCCTAGTAGAAGAAATCAAAAGAAGAAATACAAATAGAAAGGTATAACAACAGCTAAAAAGAACTTAGCAGATAGGGTAAACTGAACTGCGTATATTGCAGGGTAATAATAAGCTTCTCTTCTGCATGGTTAACAACCTAAGTTTTCAGATCAAAAATTGGAGAAATGGAAGGGCTGCAAGGTCAGCCAACACTTTGGCACTAGCCTTTCAAGGTCACTGAAGACTCAGGACATAAGAAAACCTATACTGTAACATCATGAAACTCAGTTGTGCCTCAAATTTTCTCATCAAGGAGATTATGGAGCCACAGAGGAATGTGGTCGATGACCTATAGTGTGCCTAAGGAAAGTTACATGGAGAGAAATCTTTCTCTCAGGCTCTCACAGAGAGCAAACTGGTCAAGCAATGGCTGTGACTCATCCACATGATGACTCTGACAAAGGATCTACAGAGTGAGGTACAGGGTTACAGGTTAAACCCTGAAGGGACTTGACTGACCTCAACAGAAACAAAAGCTACATTTTTTGCTATATAGGTCTTGCTTTATCTCGGTCTTAACCATCTAGCAG
>PVKA01033330.1:0-24491 GCA_004027165.1 Ctenomys sociabilis
ATGTCCACACCTATGCACTGGGTGGTGGCCCCATTTGCTCTGAGGACTCCTGAGTCTGCTGCTTATGAACCCAGACCCCTTAGAGACTGCACACCTGGATGCACGGGACCGGCCACTCTCTACTGGTGGCCTCATGCTGTGGCCTCTGCTGCACTGCCTGTGAGGGACATCAAGAAGTGACCCTGGGCAGAGTGCAGGGACAGAGCCATTGTCCTGAGTGGGCAGAGAAGGGACCCCATCTTGTGTGCCAGGCTGGATGAATGACAGTCCTCCAGGCCTCCAGTGTGAGCGCTGCACACTGGGCTGTGTGTGGGCAAGAACCCATAAATGGGGGGAGGTGCACAGGGACAGTGGGGGCATCACTACAGTTCTGGGGGGCAGAACCACTGAGGGTGGGAGCCTACAGCATAACTAGACACCCCCTGGGAAGTTCTCTGGCAGGCCTGGGGAGGGTCGGCTGATGGTAAAGGGTGCTGTTCCCATCAGCCTGGGATAGGACAGTCCTGTTGGGCCAACAGGGTCACAAACTAGGATGGTATCAGATGAGAAAGCAGACTGTGGGGTCTCTCCCAGGTCTACCCAACAACCCCCACATGCTGGAAGGTGCTCAGGCAGCAGAGACTCCATCCCTGTTAGGAGTGATGGCTCAGTGTCCCAAGGGTCCAGGAGAGGTGATGGCCCTCTTCTCAGAGTTGCTGATCTGCATCTTCCCTCACCTGGGGTCATCCTAGGACCTGGAGTCATCTGGGAGATGGAGACAGTCAGGCGGTGTCTCGGTCCCCTCCCTCAAGGACCCTTCTCCCTGGCTGGCTAGTTCTCTCTCAAGCCCTCCCTCAGGCTGAGGGCAGCCGGCCATGGGAACCCGCCTCTCTGGGGCTAGAAGACCCTGGGGATGGCCTGGGAGGAGCCCATCTCTTCCGCCAGAACAGAAGAAGGCAGATCAAAGCTCAGGGTTTATGAGCCAAGCAGGTCAGCATCTGGAACCACTGGGGGTGGACGTGGGGTGGGCATTGGGGTCCCGTGACTCCTTTTGTTCTGTGGGGACCAGCTGGGGGCTGGGGGAGGAGCTCATAGCCTGAGTTGGTGTGGGGCAAAGGTGCTTCCTGGTGACTGGTCATGGGCTGTAGCTTTATGCTCTAAGCTGCCCTTGGAACCACTTGACAGATTGAGAAACTGAGGTCAGGGCCAGACAGCTTGCCCAAGGCCACACGCCTAGAGAGTGGCTAAGCAGAATCAGACCCAGGCCTGGATACCCAACAGAGTGTCTCTGGCAGTGGGGCCTCCAACCCTGGGGCTGGGAGGACCAAGCTCCTGTGCTCTGTGCCTGCTGCCCTCAACCCATCCTTGTGGCTTTGGAGAAGCAGGCACAGGCCCTATGGCCACTCTGGATCCCTGAGCCCAGCCTGAGCGGAAAGCCCCTCCCCTTTTCCAGGATTGAGGGCTGGGCTGGGCTGGTCCTCACCGGCAGCCCACAGGTAGTCCCACCTGAGGTCCTGGATACCCTCCCTGGTGGTCTGACCACAAGTTGGTCTCCCTGGAGGACCTGGGACCCTCTGTGCCCAGCCCTTGGTGCCAGGCCTCCCTCCTCCCCAGGATGCTGTGCCTCAGTGGGCCTCAGCTCCCCCACAGGGGAGCCAGGCAGTTGAGGTTCTGACAGTGCCCTGCATCAGCTGCTGTGATCTCCCTACACTGCGACTGGGGAAACTGAGGCCTGATGCACATAAGCCCCTCCTGCCTTCTCCCTCCCCTGCTGAGGCTGTTCACCCATGCCTTCTAAAGTGGTGGGTTTTAATTAAGCTAGTTTGTAATTACCTAGCTGCATCTCCTTAATAAAACTCGGGGGAGTTTTCATTTTTTTGCTTTATTTAAAAATTTCATCACTGCCTGCCAGTGTGGGGGAGAGTCCTCGAAGAGTTGGCCCGGGGCCTGGGCCTGGTCCTGGCTGCCCGAGGAGTCAGGGGCTGCTGGCTGAGAGGGACACAAGCCAGCTTGCTTGCTCCCTCCCTGCCTCAGTCTTCCCACCTTCCGCCCACTGGGACACCACACCCCAGACCAACCACAGGGTCCTGGGCCCCCTCCCCCAGGCACAAGCGCCAGCTGCCTCCAGGAGCATGTTGATCTCTGGAGAACTCCTGCTCTGCTCATCTGCTGGTGCTCGCAAGGATGACACAGCCCGTGCCAAGACCTTACGCTTCCAAGAGGATGTAGGCATGGCGCTCAGGGCCATGGGGCTGCCCTGGAGAGGTGGCCTGGCCTGCGCCCCCTGAGGCATTCTGCTCCCCACTCTCCCATTTGTCCATCCCACAGTGTTTTCTGAGGACCTACTATGCACTGGGCTGACATAGGTGCCACCTCGGGGCACTCAACACACAGGGCTGCGCGTGAATGTGGACTCTGTCACCGAAAGGAGAAATCAGAGAAACGCCAGCCAACATATGTGGCTGCTTGTCAAACACTAGCAGCTCTCCAGAGGGCAACACTGAGCCGGGGCTAAGAGTGCCCAGGCTGTAGAGTAGTACTGTGGGTGCTAGGTGGCACGCAGTGCTCTCCTTGAGGTACTGGGCAGGCTGGTTGCACTTCTGCCAAACCAAGGCCCTGTTAGGCCTAATCCCAGGCATTCCTAGGGCGTCAGAGTGGAGCCACCCCCAAGCCACAGGTCATACAGGCTGAGCGCAGGTATGAGGCCACGGAGATGTGGCTGTGTACAAGGCTCAGAAGACATCACAGCCCATAGTGGGGACTTCCACCCCCGCCCCCATCCCTGCCCACCTGGCTCAGCCCACAAGCTCCCGGGTGAAGCTGGGGTGGGGGCTGCAGTCCTCCTGGGGACCCCAAGGCCAGGGAGATGGATGGGGCCACTCCATCTGGGACAGAAGGGCCCCGGGAGCTGGGAGGCACAGGTCATTACTCTGCCCACTTCCCTGGGACGCTGTCCACCCGTGCCCCGGTGCTGACAGATTGACATAGCAGGTTAATAAGTGTGCGCCTTCCTCCTAAAGGCTAATGAAATATTAATCAGCCTGGTGAGGTCAGCAGAAATCACTTGGTGAAGGCAGAGGGAGCCACGTTTAATTAATTCTCCTGTGGAGGGTCTGGCAAGGCCCCCACCCTGTCACCCTCATCCAGCTGCCCAGTGTCCATCCCGGACCCACCAGGCAAGCTCCTTTGTCCTCACCCTTAGGGCCCTTCCCTGGCCAGTGCCCCATGTAAGAGGCTGGAGAACCCCTCTGCAGTGGGTGGGGTGCTGTGGGTGTGACAGCAGCTCAAATTGTTGGTAACACATATGCCCTGGGCAGAGCTGGGCAGGACCAGGGGAAACGGTGCCAGCTCCCTTTTCTCCACCTACCATATGGCCACAGTCAGAGAAGGCCCTGCCTGTCCCTGTCACACACAGCCAGAGCTGACCTGGGGCAGGGCTGGCTGAGCCTCACAGGAAGTTTCCCCAAAAGGACTCCACAGGACCTGAGTGCTCAGAGGTGCAACCAGGCGGAGAGTCCCCAGGTCACAGAGGAGTGAAAGTCTGGGCTCTGTGCAGGCAGCAGCTCCCCGGCAGCTCTCAAAGAATCAGAGATGGCCCAACCGAAGACCCCAGACTCGCATACAAGGACACAGCAAAGCCACTAGTGGGGCCACCTCCCTCGTCTGCCTGGGGAAGGGTGGGCAGACAGCTGTCCCAGGATCACAGCATGGCCAGGTTCAGCCTTCAGGGGCTGGGAGGCCTAGGGACCCTGTGATCTGGCCTGGGGCAGGGGACAAGATGACACAGACAAGCTGCAGTGATGGTCCCTTCAGGCTGGCTCTGGGCCCACAGCCCCTTCTGGGGGCTTCATCAGGGTCTGGGCGCAAACCTCCTGAGGGCTGGGTGGGCCAGTTCTGGGTCTCTGCCCTGGGTCCATGTTAATTTTTTATTTATTTGAAAGTGGGACTGGTCACAGCTCCGAGTGAGTCTGGAGTAATTAGGAGTTCCTGCTGATGGACCGCACTGGAGGGGCCTGGGGATTATTTATTACCGAGTTACTTGCCGGAAAGGTTAGAGGCTGAGAAGTAATTATTTTTCCTTCCTCTCTGCACCCTCATTCTCTCTGTGCAGGGATATTTTGCAGGGGGGAGCTGGTTGGAGGTCTAGGAAACACTGGGGAGGGGGTCCTCCGATGGGGCATGTGCCAGGGAGACGTGGGTCACAGGAAGCCTCCAAGGGGGCCTGATCTACTCTCCCTTTGCTTATCCCGAGCTGTCTCTTTGTTTTTTTTTTTTTTGTTTTTTGTTTTTTGCAGAACCAGTGATTGAACTCAGGCCCTTGTGCTTGCCAGGGAAGCACTTATTCCACTGAGCCATCTCCCTGCCCCTGACTGTCTCTTTGTTCCTTCCCTGTGCACCATTCCCAGGGAAGGGGAGGGAGGAACTTACTGTGTGCCCCACCCTGTGTGGGAATCTGCCCCTGACACCTTGTGGTGTGCTGCTGGAGCTTCACCAAATACCAAGGGAAGAGAAGTTGCAGCATCTGGTGTAGCAGGTGCAAAGGTCCTGGGGTGCAAAAGGGCTGCAATCTGCAGTGCTGGGCAGGCACACAGGGTAGCATGTGGGGTAGAAGAGGGTTGCATAGATGTGTGGCCATGGGAGGCCATGCTTAGGATATGGGGTTTTATTCCAGTGTTCTGAGAAGCCTTGGAGGGAGTAGGTGCCACTCATCACCGGTTTGGGGAATGGCTCCCAGAAATGCAAACCTCACCGGGTCTGTGCTGACCTGTTCCAAGCTGGCAAGACCTGGAGCTCACCTCTGTACCCTCCTCAGCCATAAGTGTCCCTCCAGGAAGCTTCCTGGTGCAGCCATGGTCAGGTAGGAAGGTGGTCACCCTCAGGGACAGAAGGCCAAGCCCCACCGGCTTTGACAGGACAGGGAATTTGTTGCCTCCTAGAGCAGAACTATATGGGGTTGCTCTCTGGATTCAGGCATGGTTTACTTAGAGGCTCAAGTGTCATCTTAGGGTCTGCATCTGGGATCTGATTTGATTAAGATGGTGGTCCTCGCTGCAGATCCAAACCATGTCAGATAAAGTAGCAGGGACTAGGCGTGAGCTCCGTCTGAGCCCATAAAGCCAGGTGAAACATCAGCAACAGTGATTTTCAAGATACTGGACACTGGCACTGAAGGACTGTGGCTCTGAGAGAAATAAGGACCCTTGCCACAGGAAGTGTCCAGGCCACCTGTGGGGAGATGGGGGCCTGATAAAAGTTCCTGAGGAAAAGGGAGAGGGTTTCTAAGAATCTGAAGAGGGCTGGTGAGAAAGCTCAGCAGACTAAGCACTTGCTTGGGCAAGTGCAGGGACCAAGGTTTGATCCCCAGCACCACATGCCAGGCGGGCCCTGCCCCATGGCCCTGGAGCAGGCCACGGAGTCCAGACATGGTGGTACACACCCATAATCCCCACACTGGGGAGGCTGAAAACAGGAGGATCACTAGGAGTCCGAACTACATAGTGAGACCTTGTACCAAACACATTAAAAAAAAAAAAAAAAAAAAGAGTCTGAAGAGACCCACAATCAAGGCCTGGGGAAGAACTACTTGACACACCTAGGGCTGGGAGGTATTTGTCCTCCCACAATCTCATGGCTGGAAAAAGCCATCACTCACTGGGTGTTAGGAAGAGTATTCAATAGGAGCTTGCCTCAGTCCTGGGGAATAAGTCCCACCAGCCCAATGCACTAAGCCATCAATAATAGCAGGACTAGGAAGGATCATGCCATTTCCAAGTAAGTTAGTTGGGTCCCAAAACACACCTCACATATATTACAGGAATATGAAATACTCTGCCACCTGTGGGGTGATGTTCACAGTGCCTGGCATCCAATTAAAGCTGTCAGGGATTGAAACAGATGGAGAGACCACACCCAAAATAAAACTACCTGGCCAATGAGAACCAGCCCAGAGTAACACAGGTGTGTGAGAAGGTGCTGACAGGACCAGAGCATAGCTCAATCGTTGTAACTATTTGAGAAATCTAAGTAGAGACACGGGGCGAGAGGGAGGAGACCTGAATTGAACCTACAGGTATGAGAATTACAGTGCCTTCAATGAGAAACACACAAGATGGTACTAATGTCAGAAGTTATCTGAATGGAAAACAGAACAATAACTTTTTTAAAAATGAGAAGAGCACCAGGGAGCTGTGAGGTAACTCAGAGCAGCTAATAGAGAAGTGGAGTTCCTAAAGGAGAGAGGGGAGAGGAGAAAATGTTTGAAGAAATAATAGCTGGAAATTCATAAAATCTGATAAAACTACCAACTTCCAAATAAACATTCACTGTATTTCCAAGTTTAGGAAACACCAACAGAAGCCTAATAAAGGTACTAGAATCAGAGGACTTAGTACTTGAGACAAAGGAGAAAAACACACGTACAGAAGGATAAAGACAAGGATGACTGCAGACTTCTCAGTGAAAATAAAGCAAGAACACAATAAACAAGCACTAGAAGCTCCATGGACCCCTGAATTCTATACCCAGAAAAACTATCTTTCACGCAAAAAGAGGAAATAAAGATTCTCAGACCAGCAAGAGCTGAGAGTTTGCCATCCCAGCAGATCTGGGCTAAGAAGAACAGTTAGAGGGGGCCTCGCACGAGCAGGAAATGACAGCAGCAGAGACACCCACCGGCACCCCCCACGGAGAGTAAGACGTCGTAATGGTGAGAGGAAACAAAGACATGATATTCCTCTAAGTTAAGTCTTCCTAAGCCAGATGCTGGGACATACACTCTGGGAGGTAAAGGCAGGAGGATTACAAGTTTGAGCACATCCTTGCCGACTTAGCAAGACCCTGTCTCAAAATTTAAAATTACCCAAAGTGGGGTTGGGGGGGGGGGGGGAGGGGGCGGGACTGGGATGTAGCTCAGTGCAAATGTCCTGGGTTCAATTCTCAGTAGTGTAAACTAAACAAACAGAAAAGCAACCAAATGAACAAATAAATCTAAGTAACAATTGATGGTTTGAATAAAACAATTACAATGCATTGTGATGTTCACAACACCTGTTTGAATAAAATTCATAGCAACAACAAGCCCCCAGATGGGGGAAATGGAATTGCAAAAACTGTCCATGGGATTCTGTGGAATCAGTTTCCTGGTCTTGATAACGCATTATTATTACTTTTTTTTTTCAGGATGTTGCCACAGGCAAAGTGCGTACCACTGTATATCTTACACCTGTGTGTGACTACAATTACACAAAAATAAAAGGTTTAATGACAAATTTTTATTAAAAAATCAAAACTAGAAGAAAAATATCCATGATGTACAAAATGTCTGTTTTAAATGAAGATAGGATCTCGCACTCGGGGAGAAGCATGTGCTTGTTGGGCCTGTCCTGCTGTCCAAGCCTCCCTGTCTCACTTTGGGCACTCTCAGCCTGGGGCAGGTGCAGCCTCTACGCCCTCAGGGCTTTCAAAACATGGGTAACAACACCTCCCAGACAGGCATCTTGGGGTCCACCCCTAGGCACCACACGTGAGCCTGTGGTGGAGGAAGGGAAGCATGGTCATGTGCTGGGCAGTCCCCGGGCACAGGAAATGGGCCTGGTCTCCTTCCGGAGAGGTTTGCGACGGCACTCTGGACATGCAGCTCTGCGGATGTGCCTCGGGCCGCTGAGCACTCCTTGCAAATGGGTGGTGAGTTGTTTGGGCTATGGAGTAGTGGGTGTTGTGCAAACCATAGTCCTGGGGAGAGCAGACTGTGGAGTGGCTGTCCCCACCCTTCCTCCCTCACTCCCAAGGCAGAGTCCAGCATGCCCACGAGTAAAGCCAGCTCCCCTCCACAGCCAGGGCAGTGCAGCTAGGCTGTGACCTCTCCAGCCCACTGTGTTCACATTTGCTGCACAGATATCCTAGCTTTTCCTGGAAGCCACCGTCCTCCTTCCAATCAACTTGCAATGTCAACTTTATTTTTTTTTTTTTTTTTTTTGTCTTTTTGAGACAGGGTCTCACTGCAGTTCAGGCTGGCCTAAGCTCACTTTGTAGCTCAGGCTGGTCTCGAACTCACCAACAATCCTCCTGCCTCTGCCTCCCAAGTGCTGGGATTACAGGCATGCGCCACCATGCCCAGCTTGCAATGTCAACTTTAGCTGGGAGGATGGTAATTCCAGCACTCTGGAAGGCTAGGGGAGGAGGATAGAGAGTTCAAGCCCAATCTGGGCAATTTAGCAACTCAGGGAGATCCTGTCTCAAATAAAAATGTTAAAAGGGCTAGGAGTGTAGGTCAGAGAGCACTGGGCTTAATCCCCAGTACTGTCTGCCAATAAAACAACTACCCCAGACAAAAACATGCTAGTGAGCTGCCCTGAAGACGTCCATCACTCCAAAGGCTGCCCATGCCTGCTGAACCCCCACTTACCACCACCCCTGCACCCCACACTCCCTCCCTCACCCCCAGTCTCCCACGTTCCTCCTGCGCAGGCCAGGTACAATGCTGCTCCACCCGTGGTGCTCTTCTTTCCCCTGCTGCAGGCCCACTTCCTACCTGCCCCTAGGCCCACCTCCTTCTTGGAGACCTTTACCACATAGTTCCTGTGCACAATGCCCTGGGACATCCTTGGGCTGGCACTGGACCTGGCTTATTCAGGGCTGTGTAGGCCCTGGACCCTGCCAGCCCCCTGGCAACCATGAGAGACGAAAGAAGAGGGCAGGTGAGCAGACACTGGGGCCAAGGGTGGGGCTTCTGTCCCAGCAACAAGCAGATGCTGGACAGGGCTGTGTCTTGTTCTGAGGTCCGGGCCCAGCTGCCAGCACCTGCCAGGGGTGGCATCCCATAGCCAGTCAGCGGGGCTCTGTGCTGAGGGCCCGAGAAGACGGTGACACCTCCAGAAGGGGCCAAGGGCTGCTGACTAGGAGACCTGACTCAACCAGGCTGCTCTGCCTTCCTGGTCTGAGTTTCCTTGTCTGTAAAATGGGCACCTTTGTGACTGGTGGATGTCACACCCCTGTATCGCACACACTGCTGATGCAGCCCCTTCCATGTCAGGCTCTGTGTATGGCCCTTTCTGTTGTTCCCTGCCAATGACTTAGAGACTCTGCGGGAGATAAGGAGTCTAGGGAGGTGTAGCATCCATACCAAGCAGCTGTCTGTTTGTCTGTCATTCAGACATGTGAGGGGCAACCTGCCTAGACGAATGGGCGGGGGGTGGCTGCGAGGCACACAGCTGTTTGCTGGGCCTTGTCGTGAACCAAACACGGTGACTGTTTAACGATTGAACCACACTAATGAATATTGGGCCAGATATTTTCGAGGCTTGTTCCGACTGATTACGCGGAGAGCTGAGTACGTCTCCCAATTACCCAGGCAATTAGGCAACTAATTAAACACTTACCCTCCGCTTCATAAACAGGCACAGGCAGGCGGGAGTGGGAGCTGGCGCGGACGCCTGTGAAGCATCGGCTGTCAGGGAGCCCCACGCGTGCATGCACACACACGTGAGTGAGTGCGCATGTGCACGCGTAGGTGCTGTGGTCCCACACACGCTAGGACCTGAAACGCCCTGAGGACAGATGCCCCGGGGCACTGCACCCAGGCTAGCAAATGACCTGCCCAGGTCTCAGCCTGCCGGCGGCTCCTGCTCCAGGAAGCCCACCCAGCTTCTTCTGCCCCGAGGAGCTCAGCCCACTGACCACAGGCCCTGTGCCCTGCCCACTGCCCTTGGGACTCCCTGTCCTAGTCACAAGCTCTGGTGCACAGGGGCTACTCTCACCACTCTGAGGCCAGACCTCCACGGCCCAGTCCCAGCCAGAGTAATCTGGGGCAATTTCTCTGATTGAATCTTTGTGGCAGTTTCAAAACACAGCTCCTGCCAGGTATGGCAGTGCGTGCCTATAGCATTCTAGCTATCGCATTCTAGGAAATGGAGGTAGGAGGACTGCAAATGCCTGCCCAGCCTGGACAACTTAGAGACTTAGTGAGACTCGATCTCAGTTTTTATTATTGTTTTATTGTAAAAAAAAAGGGGGGGGCTGGGAATATAGCTCAGTGAAAAGGTTGTGAGTTCAGTCCCCTATACCACAAAATAAAACAAAACAAAACTGGCTCCCCAAGTAAACACAGCCTCCCCACCCCCTTGCTTTGACACCTTCTACCTAGGGCTCTCCACCTGACCCTTGAATCCTGACTATGTGACAGCTGCAGACTGTAAGGCTGGGGAGGTGACAGCCTGTGCCCCAACCAGGTCAGAGGGGCCTCTGTCTCCCTGATACACATTGTCCAAGTCCAGCACACAGCATGTGCATGTGCACACACACACACACACACACACACACACACACACACACTTCTGCATTCATGCTCAGGTACAGGACTCAGGGCACCCTTGCACATGCTCCTGCCCCAAGTTCTGCATATTCTGAGCCGTCAGTGTTTGGAGGGGTCTGTCCCCTCTGTGCTAGGCCCATCCTGAGATCTGTGGAGTCCTTACCCTCCAAGCACTGCATCCCTGTTCTCACAGGGAATTACTCCTCCTTGAGCATGTTCTCATTGCTCTTCCCCCTGCCTGATTCCCTTCCCCCCAACTTCTAAGACAGGGCACAGAGCCTGGAAAACACAGAGACATCATCAATGGAACATCTCAGCTGGCCAGGTGAAGGCCTCCAGGGTCCAGTGCCACCTTCCCTCCTCACCCAGAGAAATCTGCCCAAAAAAGAGGCCAGGTACACAGCCCCCACTGCCAGCACCAAGGACAAGGTTGACAGTGGAGGCTGTGAGGACACAGGTGCCGCTGGGAAGGTACTCATAGCTGAGGTCAACACCTGCAGTCAGGTAGCTTTAACTCAAGGAAGTGGCCTTGGCCATCTTGTGTGCCTCTAGAGAGTCTGGCTAGCTCACAGGCTGATACCTCCAAATGTGTCCCTTACATGTATTTCCAGGCTATCCATAGTGTCACTGGATTCATGTTTATTATATACACATAAAATATGTGGTGAAATCCATCATACACAATAACAAATGTAATAGACATAAAGACACACTTTACATAGTAACCTCTGTTCTCTCCAGTGGCTCCCACTGATGCAAGCATCTTCTCTTTCTGTCTTCATTTAGCAAGTATTTACTGAGCACCTACTGAACGCCAAGGGTGGGCACACGCAGCTGGCTATAGGGAGGAGCACAGAGGGGACAGACACTTCCAAACACTGACAGCTCAACATATGCAGAGCTTTAGCCAGGGCCTGGCTCAGGAGGGAGAGGAGCCCAGGGGCCTGCAGAGAGGCTAACAGAGGAGTTCAGTCTGGGCAGAGATCCAGGAGGGCTTCCTGAGGGGGTTTCCCTGAAGAAGCGATCCTGGGCTGGCACAAAAGGCAAGTGTATGTGAATTAAGAGAAGAGAGGAAGGGGGACAAACGGGGTGGCTACGTGTGCAAAGGTCTTGTGGCAGGAGGGAAGGCAGCTCCTGGGAAGAGGAAGGGGTCTCTGGTACAGTACTGGAGGGCATGGTCGGGGTTAGGCCTTGTCACTATGACCCTTCTTTGGTCACCAATGGCTTAAGTGGCAGGTGTACGGCCCATATCGGCCACAGCAGCATCTCCTGTCCCACATGCTGTGCTAGAAGAGTCTTCACCCCTAGGAAGAGAAGGCAGTTTCCCTCTCTATCTGGAAGTGGACCAAGTTCAGCATTCTGGCTCCTGTGGACAGAGTGTAGCAATGGAAACCTTCAGACCCCAGGTAAAGAAGGTCATGTGGTGAAGGACAGGGCCCCCTGCCACCCAGAGCCAACTTGCAGGACAGGGACAACCCCTGGGCCTTGCCTGGAGCCTCCTGTCACAGCTACCCAGCCCAGCCGAGCTAGCTCGCCCTGTGTCTCTGGGGTTTCCTTGTCTTCCCAGTCTCCCTGAGCCAGGACTCACCCCAGGGCCCAGTCAGGGCCATGGCGCCCCAGGCCTCACCCCAGCTCCCACGTGCCCGCCAGGCCCGGCCTCGAGCTGGGAGAGAAGCCAAGCCAGACAAAAAGCCTCTGTTAGGGCCCAGCTGCGCGAGGCCGATATTTATGGCGGGCCGGGAGTTTAAGAAAACAGAGGCCTTCCGTCCACGGGCGAGCGCGGCTGGCGGGGGAAGCGGGAGCTAATTAAATCTGCGCAGGCCGGGGCCACAGAGGCCGATTGTGCGCGAGAGGATGTTAATGCGCATTTTAAATATTTATTGTAACTGAGGTAGGTTATGAAAACAGACATCCCTCCTTTCAACACTCGGAGCGTCAGATTTAGGGGCTTGTCTGCCTGCTGAGTGATTTCGCAGCAGCCGGCAGGGCTGGGAGCCCATCCATCACCCCTGCGAGAGGCCGGGACGGTGAAAGATTAGAGGGCTGATTTATGGGTGCAAGCAGAGGGTGCAGCCGCACACCTGTCTGGGCCGGTGGGCAGTGAAGGTGCCCTGGCCAGGCCCTACCAGGTAGGACGCTCAAGAACTCGGAGGGCCAGGGACTGCTGTACTCTGTATCAGCCACCGGGGCCCTCCAGGGCCAGGCTGGCATTTCCAGGCACCTCCTGTGCCTCTCTGGGGTGCAGTTTCTTCTTCTAGTACGTGGGAGCAGATCAGGACCCAGGCAAGTTGGCTGGGAGCTGGGAGGACTTTGGGACATGGACTGTAGGTCACTGGCTATTGGAAGAAAAGCCTGGTGTGCTGCATGCGCCGAGCCCACGGTGCCAGTGCGCTGCCCTGGTGAGACTGAGCTCCCAGGCTGTCGGTTGCTGTGCAGAGCCAGGTAGAGTGCAGGGGCACAGCAGAGACAGACAAGTCCCCAGGCTAGGAGGAGCGGCTCCAGGATCCTGATGGCCAAGTGTCCAGCTAGCACCTCCCTGTCCTTTCTTCTGGACTTTCTGACCACTCCGGAGGTACAGGGAGGGTTTCTGGAGTGGGTGTAGGCCCTGAGGGAACACAGGCCATGTGGAGGCTGGAGCAGGGCCAATCAAGGGAAGAGCAGGGCCACTGCTGGGCTGTGGGTCCTGCCATCCTCAGGGGGAGCAGGTCTCCTGTAGCTGGGGGCTGCTGGACTGTAGAGGGCCAGGGTGCAGACCCCTGGCCAGCAGACAATGGCTCTGCTGCAGAGTGGAGAGCCCAGCTGGGTTTCCCACTTGCAGCTGGTCTGCCCCTGCAGGGGACTCTCTGGACTGGTGCCCAGACCTGCCTCACCTAAAGCTTGCTCAGCGGAGTGGCCCCTCGGTGTCCCAAAGTCCACGGCATCCACTCTGTCTTCCTGCTGCATGTCTTCCAGAGCTGCCCCTCACATGCCCCTAGGATGGGCTGCTTACTGCCCTCTCTCACTTACCCAAGCCCACATGGGCCCGCCTGGAACTGAGCTCCATCCTGGGGCTCCCCACCTTCCTCCCTCCTGCCAAGCAGTCCCACATCTTCTTTTCCTCCCAGCCCATGGTCCCCCATTTCCTTGCCAGGCCCCCTGCCACCACCTGCCTCCCTGTCCCCATAGTCCCTCCCTGTCCATCCTCCCGCAGCAGGCTCTGAATGTCCCTTCCTGAGTGCTGCTACGCCTGCCAGGGCCCCACCAACACCCCTTCTGTGTGTTTCTTTCAGAACCCCAGAGTCCAGGAGTCCTGGGGAGGAAGATACTGGTGCTCCATGGCTGGCTGGGTGGGGCGGACATTTCAGTTCTGGCTCCCAGACAGACAGGCCCGCGTGCTGCCCTGCCCAGCAGGCTTGTTAGCATGAGGGGAAGGAGCCAGTGCAGACTGTGGGTCGATGGTGATGGGCTGCCTGGCGTGGGTGGCCCCCTGCCTACAGGATCAATTGTCCCACATCACAGGCTCTGAGAAGCCAGAGCAGGCACCCTGTGGAGGCCCCGTGGGGCTCACAGCATGGAGCAGGGAACATCCCCATGCACCCCAGGCCGGTGCCATCCTCTGACCCTCCCAAGCCAGCCCCTGGAGCAGATGAGACAGGACTGTGTCCCCAAGTTAAAGATCACACAGAAAGTTAAAAATCACAAATCCAGGCCTGAGAGGCTGTGGATTTGTCCCTAGAGGTCAAGCGGGCCTGATGAGGTCAGAGAAGTCTGGGCTCCTCTTAGCTTGAGAGGGGCCCAGGTCAAGAACAGGGTGATAAGGGGCCTGCCCATTCGCTCAATTGTTTAAGTGCCTGCTTAAACAAAGTAGTCAGGCACAGGATGCTATGGTTCAGTCCCCAGATCCTTAAGCCTTACAAGACCTGCCTTGAAGCCATCCTGAGCCAGGCCCCCCCCCAAAAAAATCCTTCTAAACTTTGGGGGGGCTGGGGAGATGGCTCAGTGGAATAAGTGCTTCCCTGGTAAGCACAAGGGCTTGAGTTTAATCCCTGGTTCTGCAAAAAAAAAAAAAAAAAAAAAGAACAGGGTGATGCTAATTCACATGGAGACCCACGTGGCTGTGTGTCCAGCATGCCTGTTGGCTGAGTGTGGCCAGGTAGGGCCTGCAAAGACAAGCCTTCTGCACCTGTTGTAGAAGATGGCTTGGACTGAGGCTAGTCCAGTCATGGTATATAGGTCCACTCTTTCACATGTCCCCTTCCAGGTGGTGATATGGGAAGATATTCCACCTCCTGTGCAGCCCCTGTCCCTTGCCCATGGGTAGGCCTCCTGCCTGCTATAGGATATGGGGTGATCTCGGGTGCAGTCTGAGCCTGGGAATCTCCTGAGGGACACTTGGGGATTTTCCTGTGGCGTTCTCTCACTGTGAGCTACTCCTGGCAAGTCACAGAACTCAGGAGGACTGCCAGGGAGAGGGGGCCCTACCCATGCCTACAGCTGTCACCGAGATGAAAAGACCGCATCCAAGAACCTCCAGGGACAGAGTGACGCTCTGCGATGGGTACTGCTGTGATGGAGCTTGGGGAGGAAGAGCCACTTACTGCTACCTGATAAACTCACAGCTGAAACGCAGACACTTGAGGGTGCCTCCCAAACCCGGGAGCCAGAGACTCAGGACTCACACACAACTGTTCTGCTCTGGAAGGTGATAACTCATGCTACGCAGCAGCTGCCCACCACCCAGGCTGGGTCTGGGGTTGCCCAGGTGGGAACAGATAGAAGCTGGCTCAGAGAGGCCAGCTGAGGGCGTGCCTACCTGTGCTCATGAACAAACTTCTCGCTGCAGGAGGATCCAAGAGGCCAACAGGGAAGAGGAAGCCCACAGCACCAGCTCTTCCTCTTGCTATTGGTCAAGCCAATCACCACTCAGGGGAAGAGAATGAAGTTTCACCCTTTAATAGGGACAGGCACAGCCTCCTGTCCCTGATTTTGTAGGAGGATGCCCCTATTTCTTTGTAGAAAAACTATATCAATTATTTGGGGGAAAACTGGGCTTCCCCATCAATGAGATTTTTTTTTTTTTTTAATAGAGTCTTGCTATGCAGTCAGGGCTTGTGAGTCTCCTGTCTCACTCAGGATTATAGGCATGCACCACCATGCCTGGTTTCAGGACCAGCAGCTCCAGGCCTGGCACAACATGTAGTACTGGGGATTAAACTCGAAACCTTGTGTTTGCCAGGCAGACACTTAGATTGCAGAGCTATCTCCCCAGCCCAATGAGATATTCTTGAATGACTCAGGAAATTAGAAGTTCTTTTTTTATTTAACTCAGAGTCTTGGGCTGGGGAGATAGCTCAGTGGTCTAAGCATCTGCCTGGCAAGTGCAAGGACCAGGGTTTGATCGCTAGCCCCAGGCCGTGCTGGCCACTGAAACCAGGTGTGGTGGCACATGCCTTAATCCCAGTGCTGGGGAGGCTGAGACAAGAGGATTACTATGAATCGGAGCTGTGTAGTGAGACCCTATACCAAATAAATAGATAAATAAATAAATAAATAAATAAAATTTTAAAACATGTAAAAAAAAATAGCAAACTCAGAGCCTTTCCACTGAACTACATCCCTGCCTCTTTTTATTTTTAATTTTTGAGACCAGGTTTCACTGTGTTGTCCAAACTGGACTCAAACTGGTGATCCTCCTGCCTAGGCACCTGGATGCTGAGATTACAATGTACCACCATGCCCGGCATGAAAGGTTCTTCTTGCAATATTTTGTATGAGTTTGAGGTTGTTTCACAATAAAAGCAAATAAATCCATTCACACCTACCCCGCCCTAGGGGAGGCCAGCTGTGCTGGGGGACCAGGGGGGCTTCCGCCCCCGGCCAAGCTCTGTAAGTCCTTAGCGTCCTTTGTCTCAGCTCCGGGTGCCCGCAGCACCAGCCTGCCTCTCACTCTGCAAGTGTCATAGGTGCAGACACTGAGATCAGCCAACCCCATGCTGGACCCCATTGAGTCAGGATCAGGAGAGTGCCGGTGTCCACTGTTACAGCCTCGTTATTTTGTAGAAAAGTAGGGTAAAGAAGAGACCTGGCAGCATCTTCCAGAAGAGCGCTGTCTGGAGAGACACAAAACATGTTGTGAGTAGGAATTTTCTAGAAAACAGAGTTAAAAAGCCAATGGAGGACTGAGAGCGTAGCTCAGTGGTACAGGCTTGCCTCAGCACCACAAATAATGAAAAAGGTAAAAAGAAATCGGTGAAATTATGATAAGGATTAATTGGCAAGCATGGTGCTACATGCCACTCAGGGAGGCTGAGGCAGAAGGATCCTGAGTTTTAGTTCAGTCTCTGGGCAACTTAATCTCTTAGTGAGTTACTATCTAAAGATAAGAAAGGAAAAGGACCAGGGGTGTAGCTCCACGGGAAGGCCCTGGCTCCATCCTCAGTGCCACAAAATAACAGCCACATATTTTACTTAACCCTAAATGTCCGATACATTATCATTTCAACCTGTCACAAATACAAACAAAACCGTCCCCGAAATATTCTTTTCTCACATCTCTGGATGCTTCTTACCAACACACAGCATAGCCCCTCCAGGCACTGAGTCCAGGGACCCCCTCGGGGCAGTGCAGGTGTGCACAGGTCCAAGGTCCCCAGAGAAGGGCAGGGAATGGTGGCTCCATATCGGGTTTTGTTAACCTCGGCCTCCAGGGCTATGGCCCTGTTTCTCAGAGAGGAGGAGACTGAGGCAGTGAGGAGCAGGGGTAGGGCACCAGATGCACGCAGGGCCAGGAGAAGCACAGACAAGGGGTCAGTGGTGCCACCTAGGCCCAGGGTTCCCTTGTCCTCAGGCCTGGCTCCCACCCACAGACCTGGCCTGGCCCCCATAACCCTGTCCTGCAGCATCCTGTGTGGTGGGCACTCGGATCTCTGGCATCCCAGCCCTAGGCAGCACCGAACAAAGAGCCGTGGCTGCTTTTAATCCTTAGCAAAATAGCAACCCCAGCTTAGAGTCTCCACATACAAACCCCACCTAGCGAGGAGGCAGGCTGGCCCTGCTCTGCCCCGACCGTGCGGCACTAGAGGGGCACAGCCTGGACCCTGAGAATCTTACTAGGGTCATATCAGCAGCCAGGACAGACACCAGACATTTGGGCCAGCTGGGCTGGGGCAGAGCCCACATGGCCTTGCCTGATGTCCCCACCTAACATCCTCACCCAAACTGTGCCCGGGCCAGGGATGCCTGCCCAGCCTGGTGCATCAGAGCAGATGGCCATCTCTCGCATGGAGACAGTGACACCCTCTCCCCCAGAGTCTCTCTACCCTCCCAGTCTCCTCCCTGATTTCTAGAGAAAGATCCAAAGATCAGAAGGTTCCTTGATCCAGGTCACTGGTGAGCAGGAACACTGGATCAGAAGCCAGATGAGGACAGCAGTGTTTCTCTGGCTTTCAGGAGCCACAGGCCAGAAATAAGAGTAGTGAGACCTTGTTGACCACAGGCAACAGCCCAGTTTGGGCTCTGTGTGTGTGTGTGTGTGTGTGTGTGTGTGTGTATGCACAAGCGCGCATGTATTTGCACTCATGTGTGTGCGTGCATGCGTGCTTATGTGCATGTGTGTGTGTGTGTGTGTGTGTGTGTGTGTGTGTGTGTGTATACGCCTTCACTTGGGTCCCTGCAACCCCAGCTCTCTCCTGGAGGCTAAGCAGGGACTCTAGCCACTGCCCTAGCTGCCAGCTCCAGCAAGAGCCAGGCACATGGGAACTGGCCACAAACCCAGCTATGCCTGTTGTTCCCACAAGCTCCCTGAGCTCTAGCTTTGAGTCTTTGCTCCAAGACCAATTGATTTCTCACTGCCATGGCCCGGCTGGCCTTCCTGATATGGCTGGCAGCATTAGAAATGGCTGAATGTCATTAGTGGATACCCTCCTCAGGCCTGGCCCAGTGTAAGGCTCCTATCCCAGCCTCAGGCCTCCCTGTGCATACCCAGAAGGGCTTCTTGGGTCTCTGGACCATAAAAGGTGTCATGTGTGGCATGCCTGGGCACCAGGCTCCTGGCTGTCTCTTCCAGAACCTGGCATCAAGGTGGACACAGATGTGGGTCAACAGAACACAAGGGAGACCCCGTGAGGGGCCAGGCTTCCCGTTCAGGCAGCTCTGTCCATCTCCAGTTCTGCTCCCTGCCCACTCACACTACGTGCTGGGCTGCCAGGCTGGGAGAAGGAGCCAGAGGCCTGAGGATAGAATGGAGAGAAGACTCGGTACAAACTGCAAGCTGAGCAAGAAATTTGCCTCAGCTGGATTATGCTCAGACTCGGGGCTGCCTGTTATAGCCCTCGTGATTCTCACCCTTGTCTGCTGCTCGCAAGGTGCTCTGGAGCACGTTGCCTGGGTGCTCATGTGTACACAGCCCAGGATCACACATACACACGTACCCAACACAAGAGAGGAAGTGGTCCACAGGCCAAGGCGTAGCTTTGTACGCTACAGGAGTAGCTTGGCCCTCCCCCATCCTCTCCAAGTGGCCAGTTTTGGAAGGGAAGAACCAGTCCTGGCGAAGCTTGGGCGACTCTGGCCATGGAGACTCTCAAGCCACGCCCCATGCTGCCTGGCCCAGCCTCTCTCCACCGCCCAGCTCTCAGAGCCTGCGCGTGAGGCCGGGATGCTCCGAGCTGGCGTGGGACCCCTGGGAGCGGCTTAGCCACGATTCCCTGGGTCAGCGTCTCAGCCCAGCCCCGGGCCTATCAGCCAGATGGTCGCTTCAGCAGGGAGAGAACCTGACACGCCATTTCAAACCGATTTCACGGCGAGCCTCCGGAGAGCCCCAGCGAGCTCCTGACAATCCGATCTGTTGTGAATAAATATGACAAAATTGCCAATTACAGGAGGGAGGCTTCAATGTCGTGAGGGCTGAGCTGGCTGTGGCCACACGCTTAGGGGCCAGCACTGCCAGGGGGACGGCCCAGTGGACAGACAGAGCTGAGCCCAGACGGAGGCGGTGCTGGGCTGGAGCCAGGCGCCGGGCCAGCAGGCGGGGATGCGGCCTTGGCCAGGCGCCCCGCCTACCAGCCGGCAAAGGGGCCGCAGCCGCACAGCCAGCTCTGCGGCTGCCCTAGGCCACACCCCCAGGCCTCACATCGCTTAGGTAGCTTCACAGGGAGGGAATGGCTAGATCTGGAGCTCAGCACCCCTGGCCAACCATACTGGTCACAATGTCCAAATCTAGGTCTTATGGCATAACCCTCCCCACCCCCAGAGGAAAGGAGGCCTGGCTGGCCACAGCAGGGAGGCTCGGCAGGCCCAAGACGGGCCAGGGCTGCCCATCCTCCAGCAGACAGGATGGGAGCAGGATTCAGAGTTGTGTATGGACGCAGGACGCCTGTGTATCCACACACCATTCCAGACAGGACCCCAAGACCCCAGAGGGTCCTCTTGCCCCTGCTCCTCACTGAACCCTTGTATATGGATTTGCCTGAATCAGGTTTTAGAAAGTGAGCCACAGAGATGGCTAAGAGAAGGACAGCTTAGCACTCACAGCTCCTTCAAAGAGGGGGCATGCCAGGTCACACAGGGCCACACGGGATTACTTTGGGTTGGATAAATGGCTAAGGAGAAGGAAGAGCATGGCTTTGGGCAATGAGCAGGACAGGAACACACCCAGGCAGGCTGAGCGCTGGCTGGTTTGAATAAAATGTCATTGGGCCCTGGGCCTTTGGGTGTCCACAGGTACGTGATTCCTGGCCCTGGTGACTCCAAGAGAGAGCAGTATTGGCCAGAGACATGGGCTGGGCTTGGGGGCATCATATATAAGATGCACTATAGGAAAGAGTTGTCTAGTTTAGAGAGGCAGTCTGTTCCTTCCTGGCAACGTCCCCAAGATGTCAGCGCACCACGAAACACAAGATAAAACAACTTACTCGCTTGTTTTCTTTAGTTTTAAACTTCCTGTCTGCAAAATAGGACGCTGTGCGGGTGAACCACCACAGGGCCAGGCCCTCCTCACCAGGACCCCCGCCCCACCTCCCCTGGCCCCCTCTGGGCTGGCCTGGCCTTATGCCCTTCTGGCTGATCACTTCCAGGATGCCACCTACGTAGACTGGTTCTGAACCAGGCGTGCTTTCCTCTTCCTCCCTCAGGAGACAACTCCTTTCTCCAGCCTCGGTTCTGAATGAGCTTGGGATAAAGTATGAACCCTCCTGGATGAATATTAGCCTGTCGGCTAAACAGTGTCACAGGATAGACACAGTGACACCCACCCATGCAAACAGTGCCAGCGCAGAGGGCGTTAAATAGATCACGGTCACTGCCATTCGGACAGTCACTACCACCATTACACATCATGACTGCCGTCACCATCATCACCATTACTATCTCCACCGCTACCATCATTTAAAAGTGCCCTGTGACAGCCCTCTAATTACCCATTTGCCCTCGAAAGGAACCTCTCTGTGACAGTCTAACTAAGGGACAGGGAGCCCCTCCCCTTCTTTGGGTCGGCGCGCAGTTCCTGACCAGGGGCCAGCAGGTACATTTTCTCCTCTACCCTGACAGCCTTTCTGGTGGGGGGCAGTGTTCCCCTAAAAACAGCCAGGAGGGGCACCCCCAGCAGCCCCACCTCCTCCTTGTAGGTTCAGATGCCTGTCTTTAAGATGAACATTCGGAAAATCGGAAGAGCACAATGGACCCACCATAAACTCTGTGTATGAAGTGTTCTAAGTTATCCATGCGATGTAGTGCTTTCCAGAAAGTCAGAGCACAGAAAACCTCTTTTCGTCTCAGCACCTCAGCATCTCGCGGAGGGACAGCCCTCCTTTTCCAGGCTTTGTGGCTGCATATGTTCCTTTCATCACTACATCCTTAATGTGTACATAATGCTAGCACTGCTTTTGCCCTGCATTTCACTGTACATGTGCTTACACATTCCAGCCTTTGTTAGTACCACTTTTAATGATTGTCTAATATTCCACTGAGTGTGCATATCACAATTTACTAAACTGCTCCCTGACTGTTGGACATTTCAGCTGTATTCAATTTTTTTTTTGGTCATTAAAAATAATGTGGCAGTGAATATCCTTGAGCCTAAACTTCTCATATTTGCATCACTTCTCCAGAAGAGCACCTTGGAGGTGGCTTTCCTGGGTCAAAGGTGTGGAGCATGTTCATGATGCCTAGTGCAGCCTGCCAAATATCTTTCCAGGACTAGCCTGGCTTCCAGCGCCTTGGTGATGTGGAAACGACTTCACTCGCAGCAGATCACAGGCTGGGCGTGTGTGGCTTCCGGGGCTGTCACTAAGCTGCAGCTCTGTACTATGGATGCAGTAGGTTGTGTGTCCGGCTCCCATCAAATGACTCTGACCCACTGGAACTCTTGTCATGGACCTGGATGAAAGGGTGAGCAAGGCAGCTGAAGCTTGGAGCCCTGCTGCAGCAGAGCTGAGGCAGGAAGTGCCATGGGACCTGTGCCAGGAGAAGGGACATGGAAGACCAAGAAGGGGCTGAAGCTGGAGGCTTGGGGGTGTCTGTACACCTGTAGTCCCCGGGTTCCATTGCAGAAGTTCCCCTCCCACTGCCTGTGGCTGTCTGGGGGTCTCCTCACCTTCTATAGCCAGCAGCATCTTGGTCCTGGGAAGTCAGAGAACTAGTTTTGTGCCCCCCTTCCTCAGCACGTCCACTGTCAGCAAGGCCCGGCACATCCTGGGAGCACCTGGACAGCTCCAGAGCCCTCCTCGCTGTTCCCCCAGCTTCACCCTGTCCCCTCACAGCAGTCACAGGGGACATTCTGAGTCCAAATCCTTTCACGATCAAGTTTCATCTGGCCTAGACTATCTGTACCTCTTACCAGGATTTCTCCCCTCCAAAAGCCCCATGCAGCTCTCCTCTGCTTTCTTCCTCCAGGTCTCAGCTTGGTGATGCCCCTCAAGAGCTTTCCCTGGCCACCCTAGTGAATGTCCTTCTCCCAAACCTGCACCATCTTTTGGGTGAAATTTATACATTTATTTTCTTGTTTGCTTCCTTCAGTGGCATATGAACTCCATGACTTCAGGAGCTTTATCCACTCAACTTATTACTGAACACTATACCAGTACAATGCCACGCATTTGAATTGTTTGTTATGGTAAATGAATAGATAGTTGGTTGATGAATGGATGGGTGGATGATGAATGGATGGGTGATGGACGGATGTGTGAGTGGGTAGATGGCTGAGTGGGTCAATGGATGGATGGGTAGATGGATGGGTGGATGGATGGATGGGTAGGTGTGGATGGCTGGTTGAGTGGATGGGTGGGTGGGTGAATGTATAGGTGGATGGATGGATATACAGGTAAATGGATGACTGGTTGGGTAGACGGGTAGTTGGATGGATGGATGGATGGGTGAATAGATAGATTGATAATGAGTGAGTGGGTGGATGGTGGATGAGTGGATGGGTAAGTAGATGGATGGTTGGATGGATGGATAGCTGGGTGGTTGAATGGGTGGTTGGGTAGATAAACGGGTGTATAGAAGAATATGTGGTGGGTAGGTATGTGAGTAGATGGATGGGTGGATAGATGAATGGGTGGGCAGATGAATGGATAATAGATGGGTAGAAGGATGGAGAGGGGGATGGATGGATAAATGGATGAATAGGTAGATGATTTGATAGATAGATGGGTACGTGATTGAGAGGATGGAAATGGCAAATAGTTGAAATCTGAACAAGTAAAAAAGACAAAGTAGCTAAGGGACTACTTAGGAAAGCAAGAAGGTGTGGTATCCTGCAGGGAGAGGCACCAGGCCTGTGATGGCCAGCTTTGGCTGAGGTCTCATGCCTGGAAGGAGATGGAGAGAGGCAAATAGAGACAGCTTCTGAGGTCAGTCTTTTAGTTTTAATTTTTTAACTTCGTAGTGTGAAATAACTTTAGACTTGCAATAATGTTGCAAATAGCACACAGACAACGAGCGCCCCCCAGCCCCTCCAGCCTAAGTCTCCTACATAACAAGTGTGTGCTCCACTTGGCTAGGCCTTACGGGAGTTCCCATTGTCATGCCTTGTCCCACGTCCTTCTGGGACCTCAGACTGCCTGGAGCTAGCTCACCACACTCATTCTGGAGCAGTTCTCTGCCACAGGGACCCTTATTCAGGGTGCTTGCCGGCTCCTCCACACGAGTCTGCAGTTTGGGCTGTGTCTCCCCAAGGTCACATGTGTGTTTGCTGGAGCACCAGCGTCCTTATCCAAATGGCTAGGGGTGATCTCCCACCACACCTTTTTTCTGTAATTAATGTGGATCTTCAGCCTCAGGGGTGAAGGTGACTCAAACACCTGCCACAACTGGGGTGAACGTTGGGGAAATGAAGCAGAGTGACATACGCCAGTCACAAAGGACAAATATGGTGCAGTCCCAGGTGTTTCTGAAGAGAGTAGTCAAATTCATAGAAAGAGAAAGCAGAATGGCAGGAGCAAAGATCTGGAGAAGGCAAGAAGAGCTGGGGCTCAAAGGGGGCAATTTGTTTGGGAAGATGGAAAAGCTCTGAACTCCTCATAGATGGAAAAGGTGGCCACACACTGGAGATTAAACCCAAGGCCTTTGGTATATATATATATATATATATATATATATATATATATATATATATATATATATATGTGCTAAGATAAGTGTACCACTAATTTCTATTAGTTCATTGAAAGGAACAGCTAGTGTTTATATTGTTTGATCAATTTTGCACTCTTGTATCTGGTAATCTGGGCAACTTTCTTCTTTTTTGGAACCAGGGATTGAACTCAGGCCCTTGCACTTGCCAGGCAACGCTTATTCTACTGAGCTATCTCCCCAGCCCATTGAGCAACTATTTTGAAGAGAACAATATGCAGTATAATAACCATTGTTAATTTCCTATGATCTTGTTTTGAAATTCTGTAACATTTCTATTGCTTTTTTTAAAATTCTATTTAAAATAATAAGTAAAATACAGTTTAGACGGGGTGGTGTTGCACACCTTAATTCCGGTACTTGAGAGGCTGAGGCAGGAGGTCACCGTGAGTTTGATGCTGTCTCAAAACAAACAAACAAAGAAAAGTGGGTAAGTTGGTAAATTTGGCATTGTGCTATATTTTACCACCATCAAAAAGTTTTTTTTTTAGGAGCCGGGCGTGGTGGCGCACGCCTGTAATCCCAGCACTCGGGAGGCTGAGGCAGGAGGATTGGTATGAGTTCGAGACCAGCCTGAGCTACAAAGTGAGCTTAA
>PVKA01033331.1:0-24479 GCA_004027165.1 Ctenomys sociabilis
AGTGAGACCCTGTCTCAAAAAGACAAAAAAAAAAAAAAAAAATAAATGTTATAATAAAGACTAAATAAGGGAAGTTTTGTTACTTACATGTATTAGCTTTATTATCTATTCTATATGGAGCCCAAGAAAGTTTCTCTCCACTGTGTGACCCATGTGAGCCAGGCTACAGGAGTGAATGATCAGTGTTCCCTGACCTAGCACTGGAAACTCCTGAGTACTCACACAAAAATGTCATCCCGTGGCATGATGTGGCTTAAACCTTCATCCATTTGGAAAATTTTGTGGAACCGGTGATTATATACATCTGTGACCACCATCTGGGAATCAATAGCAACAAAGATTAGAGGATGGCTCAGGGAAACCTTTTAGCTGTTACAGCTCCAGAAACAAATGGGAAAATGCCCTACTGTATGCTGCCTCAAGAGTCTCCTCTGCAGCCAGCTTCAGGGCTCAGAGCCAAGGGTAAGAGGATGGCACGACTGTTGCCAGCATTGATCACACTGGTAACCTCTGCCTATCAGTAGTAGGAAGGATGACAGGTGAGTGGTGACTAGAGACCAGTTATCATCCAGAGACCTTGGAGAACAGTGCAGCGTTTAAAGCCTGCCAGTCACCCTCAAAACACAGTGCTGAGAACAGAGTCCTACTGCTGGTCCTCTGACTTGGGTAGTATGACCCTAATCAGAGAACGATGGCTCTTCCTGATGCTGGGACAGCCTCAGTTACAGGTTACACAATGAGGGAGGGGGCCAGGCATGGAGCACCCAAAACATTCACTAATAATCACACCTGTGCTGTCCAATACTACTCTCAAAAAAGTGGCTACAAGATTGAAAGTAGGCTGGGGAGATAGCTCAGTAGAATAAGTGCTTGCCTGGCAAGCACAGCGTCCTGAGTTCAATCCCCAGTACCACAAAAAAAATATTGAAAGTAAACCCCTGAAGACTACAAAAACACCCCAACAATGTAAATGCCGCTGATCCCTCCGCCTTACGTTTTCTGCTGCAATACCAGACAGCCTGGAGAGGGCCTCACACAGGTCAGACATGGCCCCCATCAGTGGCACTGTCACACGATACTGCAAAGGAGAGATGGTCAAGGTGACGGGTGCTCAAAGAAGGAAGGAAATGACTAAGAGGAGCACATACCACTGGGACAGGGGGTCCTTCTAAGATAGTCCAGAGTAACTGGAGCTCAAAGGAGCTAGTGAGAGCACAGACAGGTTAAATCTTCCACATTGGGGCCAGGGAGATGGCTCAATAGATTAAGTGCTTGTCCGGCAAGAGTAAGGGACTGAGTTCAATCCCTGGTTCCACGAAAAAAACAAAATCTTTCACATTAACACTCAGGCAGAAGTGTGGGACCTTAGTCATCTCTCTTCTTCTCAAACACTGCTTTCTTTTTTACTTTGGCACCCCAGACAACCGAATCCAGGGCCTCAACCATGCTAGTCACTCTCCCACTAAGCCTACATCTTATTTTATTTATTTATTTATTTATATTTATTTATTTATTTATTTATTTATTTATTTTTGGTGGAGACAGAGATTCAACTCAGGCACTTGTGCTTGCCAGGGAAGCACTTATTCCACTAAGTCATCTCCCCAGCCCCTTCTTTTATCCTTTTTTCCCCCCTAGATCATTTTATTCTTTATTTTTTTTGGAAGTGTTTATTAATTCCTCTAAAGAATTGTTAAAATGATACAAATTGCCAGCTGGGCGTGGTGGCAGGTTTGTAATCCCAGCACTCTTAAGGGGGCTGAAATGGGAACATTAAAAGTATAAGCCCAGCCTAAAACCTACTAGGAGCCTGTTTCAAAGTAAAAAATTTAAAAGGCCTAGTGACAGAGGTCCTGAGTTCAATCTTCAGTACTAATAAAAATAAAATACTAACAACTGACATGATAGGAATTTCTAATAGGTGAGAATGCCCTACAACTTCCTTTTAGAAATTCTGGATAAGAGCTTTGCACCCTATCATTTAAGGAGCCAGATAAATTAGAAGATCTAAAAGGAGGCAACTGGAGACCTCGATCTTCTGTGCACTCCACAAATCAAAACACTGTCAAATTACCATGATCTCACTAAAGGATTTCTATTTGCTGTTAGTTAAAAAATAAAGCCCTGATATATTTTTATTCTTTCTACTGAGTGCACTGTCTGTTTTCTTTACAAATGCAGCACAATAAAGTATTTAATACCCTAAAAATAAAATAAAATGGCCATCTGGTCCTACACTATCATCTTTCTTGACAAACACACTATCAGCAGACTAAGTGATAAATCACATTGTGAGCTGTCAGCAAAACTGGACAATAAGATTTTATCTGTCTCTTGTTGTGGCCCTGTTCCTAGCTGATTTAAGGTTGAACCTAAGAACCTTGCTCTGAGTTTTTCAAAGTTCAGATTCATGGACTCCTTAACAAATCACTCATATTACTATAATTGCTCAAACAAAGCAATGGGCAAAAAGGGACAGAAGCCCCAAAGGGAGAGGGAAGCTTATTATACAAAGACATGTTACTATACAAAAAACTGATGGAGCCCAAAGCTACACACAGACAAGCCTAAAGGGACGGAAACAACTGATAGAGTGTCCTCATCCCACTGTAGCAGGGACACTCACACTGACGGGAACCACAAAAGTATGGCTCCTGTTACCTGGGTAGGTCTGCAGTGAGGGTCAGCGGGAACCAGGAAGACTTCCATAACTCGATCTTTCTTCAAAGGAAGTGGAAGAGTTAGGTAGCAAAACGGGTCAAAGGTGACAGAAACCTTAGCACATTCTGGGCAAACCAATGTTGATTTGAAGAGACCATGGAACGTGTCCACAATCACAGAATCATTTCGCAATCTATGGTTTTCCCAGGCTTCCTTCGCTACAACCTGGATGAAAGGAGAAGGACAAACAGGACAAAAATTTTCACCATCTCAATCTTCTTTCATAGAGTGATTCCTAGCTAGGCATGGTGGCACATACCTGTAGTCCTAACGCTTAGGAGGCTGAGGCACGAGGATCATTGTGAATTTGAAACCAGCCTGGGCTACAAAATGAGCATTAGGCCAGCCTGAACTGCCTAGCAAGACCCTGTCTCAAAAAGATGAAAAAAGCAACAAAAGTAAACTAGTTTAAGGCCAGCCTGGGCTCCATAGTGAGTTCAAAGCAAACCTAGACTACAGAGCAAGACCTGTTTCAAAACAACCAAAAAATTATAAAATAAAGTCCTTTTGGGAAGGTTTTTTTTTCTTTTTGTGATAGTGGGATTGAACCCAGACCTTCATGCATACTAGGCAAGTGCACTACCACTGAACTATACTCCCAGACCATTTTTTAAATGTATTTAGTACAGAGTCTCACTATGTAGATTAGACTCATAGTAATCCTCCTGTTTTCAGCCTCCCAAGTGCTGGGATTATAGGTGGCATGAAACTATGCCCAGTCTCAATCCCAGTCTCAGCATGCCCCAGAAGCAGGGCTGACACAGCATGCTGGGGATCAAATGCAGGTCACTGCACTCTGCCTAAGCAAGTACTTTAACCCACTGAGCTATATGACTGACCCTATATTATTTCTTTGAGACTAGGTCTTGCTAAGTTGCTGAGGCTGTCCCAGAACTAGTAAGCCTCCTGTCTTAGTTGCTTAAATAGCTAGAATTAAAGGGGTGCACCATCACACTGGCTCTTTTGTGAGAGCTCACCAAGTTTATGTACAATAGTTCAGCTCATTATGGCTTTTCTTTTAAAAGGGCAACTTTTAAAGCATTCATATTGATTATTCCAATGGAACAATAGCAAACTAACAAAATCCCCTTCCACAGATCAGAAAGCAAAAAACTTGCAAACATCCCAAGTTAATATTAATAATGGGCTAGGTGTGGTGGCACCCACCTACAACCCTAGCACTCAGAAGGCTGAGGGAGGAAGATCACCATGAGTTCCAGGCCAGTCTGGGCTATACAGTGAGTTAAAGACCAGCCCAAAAGACATAGTGAAACCCTATCTCAAAAAGACAAAATAATTAGCAATAAAATATGCATAATTACAGGATTTTAGTAAATACTAACAATCTACACTGTACACCTCACAGTTTCCAGTGTGCATTAGTCTTTCATTTACCAATGAAATAATAAACAAAATGACTAATGCAAGAAGTCCAGAGGGCCATGAACCGTGCTGGCTCCATCCCTGGGGCACACTGGTGGCTCAAGACTTGGGGGGGTGCATGCCTGTAACCCCAGGCCTTAGGAGGCTGAAAACAGGAGGGTTACTACAGTCTGATCTGTGTAAGAACCTGCAGACTCTGTACTAAATACAAAAGAAAAGAACAAGAACAAGAACTCCAGTGGAGTAGCTGGGCTTGCTACTACAGCCCTGTAATTCCAGCACTTGGTATGGTCACCATGTGTTTAGGACCAACCTGAATTACATAGCAAGACTGAATCAAGAAACCAAAAAACAAACAAAACAAAAGACAAAACCAAAAAGAAATATCCAAGGGCCAGGGAAATAGCTCAGTGGCATAAGTGCCAGGCTCACGAGTGCAAAGTCCCGAGTTCAATTCCCCATTAAACACACCCCCAAAAGAAGCATCCAGGCAGTAATGTTTGGCTACTTTGGCTGGGACAGGTGTCTTTCAGTGGTAGTCCTCTCCTAACATATACAGTGCCCTGGGTTCAATTCTTAGCACTTAAAAACAAACCCAGAAAATGAGTGACTAACACCTTTCTCTGTGGTTTGGTGTTTTTTTTTTTTGGCAGAACTGGGGATTGAACTCAGGCCTTGCACTTGCCAGGGAAGCATTTATTGCACTGAGCCATCTCCCTGGCCCCATTTTTTTGTTTTTTGTACGAGGAATCAAACTCAGGACAGTTCACTTGCCAGGGAGGCACTTGAGTGTGGTTTGGTGTTTTGTTCTGTTTTGAGACTGGGTCTTGCTAAGCAGTTCAGACTGCCCTTGAACTTGCTACGTAGTCAAAGTTGTCCTCAAGCTCATGACAATCCTCACACTGCTAGGTGTGTGCCACCATACCCAGCTATAACTAAGCTCCTTTCTGATTTGTAATGCCTTTCTCTACCAGAAGCTAAACCCTGTCCTAGTGACAGTAATAGTATCCTGGCTCTAATCCCCATAACCCAAAATACTTCCTCCATAACAGGCAGCAATAGGAAGCAGCCCCATGGACCATTACTATACAAACAGCTTCCACATCATACCGCATCTGGCCGCCCATTGGCATCCTTTGGCGGCAGGTAGGGCTTCTTCTTGACCCGATTCAGATCTTCATGCAATCCATCTAGAATAAAGGCTAACAGCTCCTGAGAATCTTGCTGCTGGTAGCCAGAAAACTGAGGAGCAAAGCGTCCCACTTGGGTCTACAACAAAAGCAACTACATTAGAAGGTATAATATACAAGGAACCAGTGAAATCAGAGCGGTAGTTTTAGCAAAAATAGCTCTGCAGAGTCAGCTGAAAAATGCAGAAAACTAGATGAGGAGCCCAGTAACATCTTGGAGAATTTGAACAGAGTCTAAGGTACTCCCAGCGGGGCGCCTCTGAGAGCAAGGACATGCAGGGACCACAGCTCAGGCCAGAATCCCAAAAGGGTAGGAGCAGCACAGTTAAGACACAGGCATGAAATAGAATAGATCGCCAATATTTAAAAAAAAAAAATCTTAGGGGCCAGGGATATGGCTCAGTGTCAAGTGTTTCCCTGGCAAGCGCAAGGGCCTGAGTTCAACCCCCAGTTCTGCCAATAAATAAATGATAAATTAATAAATAAATTTTAATGTATTTGGTACAGGGTCTCACTACATAGCTTGCACTCATAGTGATCCTCCTGTTTTCAGCTTCCCCAGGCTGGGATTATAGACATGCGCCTGTGGTGCCAAAGATCAAACCCCAGTCACTGGGCTTGCCTGAGCAGGCACTTAGTCAACTGAGCTATCTCACTGGCCTGCCTCCAATATTCTTCATTAGTTCAGACAACTCTAAAAATGCTATCTATATCAACAAGAGCCCTCCTATCTCTACATACCAGGTGCTCAGTAGTGCTCTCCACCCACAATCCCTGGAGCAGGAACCCAACCAGCAGTGCCCCCTGGGAGCACAGTGATAATGTACACTCCCAGGCTCCCCTTCAAATTGGTTAGCAGTCTGTTTGAACAGCCCTCCTTGACATTGTGATGCATCCTACATTGGGATGACCACTATATTTGTGCTATCCAGACCACAGTCATTATCTGTGACTATGTAAACAACTGTAATTAAACACAGGAGCTGGGGTATAACTCAGTGATACAGCACATGCCTAGCTTGTTCCATGGTTTAATCATCAGTATCAAAAAAAAAAAAAAAAAAGTAGCAACTTAAAATTCAGTTTCTTGGCCAGTAGCATCTTAGCAGGTAACTTGTATAGTCCAACACAAAACATATCAAGAAAGCTCAAGACTACCCTAACAGGGGCCAGGAAGATGGCTCAGTGGAATAAGCACTTCCCTGGCAAGCGCAAGGGCCTGAAGACTACCCTAAGAATCCCAAATTCTGTATTTAGGTTAACCTGAATCCAGGTGAGACCACACAACTCGTTTTTTTGTGACTTTGTGTTTGTCTTAGTAATTTACTTGTATTCCCCAAGAATTAATGCCATCAAGGGGATGAGCAAGAATCTATTTTCCAGCCAGGTATGGTGACACATGTCTGTAATCCCAGCACTGAGGAGGCTGAGGCAGGAGGATCATTGTGAGTTTGAGACCAGCCTGGACTACAAAGCGAGCTCAAGGTCAGCCTGAACTGTACAGCAAAACCCTCTCTCAGAAATATAGGGAAGCTGAGTTCAATCCCTGGTTTTGTGAAGAAAAAAAAAAAAAAAAAAGCCATTTTCCATTTTAACACACCATTGAGATTTTTCTTCTTCTTTTTTTTTTTTCTTCTTGAACCCACGCCTCAGCCTCCTGAGTGCTCTACCATGCCTTTTGTTTTTTTTGAGACAAGGGTCTCACTATGTAATCTGGCCTGGTCTTAAACTCACTGCAATCCTCCTGCTTCAGCCTAGGATTACATTCTAGAAAAAAAGAAAAATAAATAATGTAGATTTATATATAATATTAAATATAATAGTTTTTTATAAATACAGTTACTACAGAATGCAAAATTCTGAGCAACCATCTAGGACATCTGTAACAACCCCACCCAGAGATAGACAAAGGGAAGACTTATAACAAGTGTGTGCTGAATGACTGAAAAGAAAAAGAAGGGTATGAAAATGTGGTACTTTTTGGCTCAGACCCCTCTTAATCCTGAAGTGTAAATAAACAGGTTAGAAACAACTGATTCCAACACCAAACCAGTCTCCTCAAAAGGAGAAAAAAAAAAAACTTATCTCAACCTACTTTGAACATGCGAGGTGCCACGTGAGTGTCCCTTCCAGACCACATCTGCTTAATGAGCTCTGCATAGGCCTCTGCAATCTCCCCTTTCATGCCCAGAGGGTTATCTCTGTTGATTTCGGCTTCATACTCATCTTTGAGAAAGTAGTCAGTCAGTGGTGTGGTGTTGCTCAAGCACTGAAACAGAAACCCATCACTAAGCAAATGAGAAGACAAGAAAAATCAGGCTCTAAAAGGCTGCTGAGGTTCCAACCTAATGAAAGGCTCCCAGCAGAAAAGTACAGCCTCAGGAGACTACGTCAAGGGTCTAGCAGGGGTTGACTGAAGGACATAGTCTTAGAGGAGATAAGTAATGCCTCATATACTCTTTCTACTCAGCTACCTGAAGGCAAAAGCTGAATGTATCTGTTCAGCAGGAGACAGTTTTTAAGGTGATTTGTTTTACTGGAAGGGACTAGGAAATTCCAGTTTCCTGAGCAGACAAACTATAATAAAGCCAAAAATAACAACAACAAAAAAAACCAGCCAAAGATGGAGTCAGCCAGATAGCTCAGGGTTTCACCCACCCCCGCCTGCATGCTGTGCTGGCCCCACCCCTGAGATGGAGATTGAGATTGGGCATAGTGGTAGACACCTGTAATCCCAGCCCTTGAGAGGCTGAAAACAGGAGGATAACTATGAGTCTGATCTATGTAGTGAGACCCTGCAGTAAATACATTAAAAAAAAAAAAAAATCCAGGCCAGGGAGATGGCTCAGTGGAATAAGCGCTTCCCTGGCAAGCATAAGGGCCTGAGTTCAATCCCGGGTTCCACCAAAAGAAAAAAAGGGACTGGAGAGTTGGCTCAGTAGAATAAGCACTTCCTTGGCAAGTGCAAGGATTTGAGTTCAAGCCCTGGTTCCGCCAAAAAAAAAAAAAGAAGCCAAAGACAAATACCCTACCACAACCAAAATTAGGAGGCAAAAATCAGGATAGTCAGCACAGAAACCATAAATAATACATTTGGGGCTAGGGATATAGCTCAGTGACATAATGCCTATGTGGCAAATACAAGGTCCTGAGTTCAAAACAAGTACCTCCTCCAAAAAGTCATACATGTGTATATAAATTTTAACTATTTTTATTAAAAAATGAAGGCAGGTGTTTCATGTTACCAAATAAATCTTCTACATTTACTAAGATAATCATACAAGTTTCTCCTTTGTCACTAGTGATTTATTTTTCAGATATTAAGCCAACCTAATTTTCTTGACACAACCCTCATGTGGTATTTGGTATCACTTTTAATTAGTTATACTGAATTGGATTTGCTAAAATTTTACTTAGGTCATTTGTGACTACAGGCATGAGACTTAACAGACTAAAATTTCTGGCCAGGTATGGTAGTACACATCTGTAACTCCAGCATTTGGGTGGCTGAGGCAGGAGGATCGCTGAGAAGTCAAGGCCAGCCTGAAGTGTATAATGAAACTCTGTCTCTAAAGACAAATAAATAATGTTTTCTATTTTAAAAAACTATAGGTAGGGCTGGGGAGATGGCTCAGTGGAATAAGCACTTCCCTGGCAAGTGCAAGGGCCTGAGTTCAATCCCCAGTTCTGCCAAAACTAAAAAATAAAGTCTTATCAGATTATAGTATCAGCATATACTGCCTTAGAAAATGATCTGACAGGGGCCAGGTGTGGTGGCGCATGCCTGTAATCCCAGCACTCAGGAGGCTGAGGCAGGAGGATTGTTGTGAGTTCAAGACCAGCCTGAGCTACAAAGTGAGCTTAAGGCCAGCCTGAACTGCATAGTGAGACCCTGTCTCAAAAAGACAAAAAAAAAAAAAGAAAGAAAAAGAAAATGATCTGACAGTCTGTCCCTTTCTTTCATTTATTCATTCATTTTTTTTGAGGTACTAGGGATTGAGCGTAGGACCTTGTGCTTTCCAGGCAGGCACTTAGGCTGCAGAGCTACCTGCCCAACCCACTTCTTCTATTCTATGCAAGTTTTTTTTAAATGTATTTTATGTGCAACTTCTGTAGTTGACTGATGGTATTATTTCTTAAAATCTTTAAATACATTTACCAGTAAACCCATTCAAAAAAAGAATTTTTTTTTCCTTTCTGAAACAGTGTCTCCCTATGTAGTTTCAAACTGGCTTCAAGCTCACTTTGTAGCCCAGAAGCTGCTCTCTGCAACAATCCTCCTATGTCATCCTCTACAGTGCTGGGATTACAGGTGTGAGCCACCATGGGCAATCTCAATGCCAGTCTCAGTGCGCCACAGGGGCGGAGCCGGCACAGCACACCCTACACCGGGGATCGAAACCCATCTGTGCTCTGCCTAAGCAGGCACTTTAGTCCACCGAACTATCTGGCTGGCCCTGAATTTTCTTTTCATTAAAGAAATTGATGGGCCAGGGATGCAGCTCAGTGGCACAGCAACTGCTTAGCAAGCACAAGGTCCCAAGTTTGTTTGTTTGTTGTCGTTTTGGCTGGCTCAGGCTGCTGTAAGGGCAGGTATGGCAAGGCACATGGAGCTGGGGATTGAACCATGATCCCCTGTGCCAAACTGGGTTTCCTGGAGCAGGCACTTAAACAACTGAGCCTGCAAGCCCTGAGGTTCCAAGTTTGATTCCTGGAAAAAGAAAAATAACTGATTCAGTAATTAAGAGCCTTACAATAAAAGAAATTGTAAGAAGAATCACTAGGAGTCCAATCTACATAGTGGAACCCTATAGACCCTGTCCTAAATACATTAAAAAAATTGTTTTTCTATTTTTTTCTCTATAAGGTAGGTAAATGGGGTTTTCAAGGTCACTTGTTCACCTTATCCAAACTGTCCAATTACATAAAGATTTTACTGTCTCTCAATAATCTTTTTATTTTTTATTTTTATTTTTATTTATTTATTTTTTTTTTTTTTGTCTTTTTTGAGACAGGGTCTCGCTGTGTAGTTCAGGCTGGCCTTAAGCTCACTTTGTAGCTCAGGCTGGTCTCGAACTCACAACAATCCTCCTGCCTCAGCCTCCCTAGTGCTGGGATTACAGGCATGCGCCACCACGCCCGGCTCAATAATCTTTTTAAATGTTATAAGATCTATTATAGCAGGCTCAGTGGCAGAGCACCTGCCTGGCAAGCACAAGGTCCTGAGTGCAATTCCTAGTATCAAAAAAAAAATCCAAAAAGATTATAGTTTCTTTCTTTCTTCCTGCCATTTGTCATTTGTATTTCTCCCTATGAGTCTTCCCAGTAAGTTAGGATTTTTTTCAAACAATTACATTTATAGCCAGATGTGGTAGTACAATTCCAACAGGAAGATTACATACTACAGCCAGAACCAGGCTATAACTTTAGTGACTGACTTAATGAGACCCTCTCTAATTCCAGCAATAAGAAGGCTGAGGCAGGACTGCCATGAGCTGAAGTCCAGCTGGGCTACACTGTGAGTTCAGGGACAGTCAGAACTATATACTACACAGTGAGATCCTATCTCAAAAAAACAAAACAAAGGGCCAGCCTAATAGCTCAGCAGATTGAAGCACCTGTTTAGGCACACGCATGTGTCAGTACCTAGCCTGCCTTGCCGGCCTCATCCCCACGGCACACTGTGATGGCGAGTGAGACTGGGCGTGATGACACACTCCTGTAATCCCAGCACACAGGGGTGTGGGAAGATAGCTCAGTGGAATAAGTGCTCAGCTGGCAAGTGCAAGGTCCTGAGTTTAATCCCCAGTTCCGCCAAAAAAAAAAAAAAGTAAAACACAAAAACAACAGTACAACAACAAAAAAAAGAAAAATAAAGGTGAAGAACCTTGATTCAATTCTTAGTGCTGGGAGAAAACAAACAACAAATGTCTGAACCAAGTAAGGTAGAAGACAACTGGAAGAGGACTAAGTACAAGCCCAGATGGTCAATTTATGAAATCCTTTCTCAAAAAAAAAAAAAAAAAAAAAAAAGGCAACAGTCTGGGGATATACTCAACACAAAGGCCCAAAGTTCAATCCTCAGTACAGGAAAAGAAAAAGAAAATTCAAGGACAGTTGTGTTCCATAGAGTTCAAGGCTACAACTGACCAAAAAGCCCAAATCCATCTCAAAGAAAAAAGAACTGTGCACACCTGCACACCATAGCTTAGGTGAGCTTCCACAACAGCAGCACACTCCGTGGTACTGCTACTACACAGAGTACCATGAAACAGTGTGTCCTTCACTCCCCAGATAGAACACACTACTTTCACATCTGGACCCTTCTGGACATGTGTCATTTTCTTTCTTTTAAAAAAAATATAAGGGCTGGGGAGGTGGTTCAGAGGAATAAGCACTTCCTTGGCAAGCCCAAGGGCCTGAGTTCAATCCCTGGTTCCATAAAAAAGAAAAAAAAAAAAAAAAAATGTTATGCAATACAGGGTCTTACTATACAAATCAGACTCATAGTGATCTTCCTGTTTTCAGCCCCCACTGCTGGGATTACAGTCACATGTCACACCATGCCCAGTCTCAATCACTGTCTCAGCAAGCCCTGGGGGTGGAGCCAGCACTGCATGAAATGCTGGGAATCAAACTCCAGCTGCTGTGCTCTGCCTAAGCAGGCGCTTCAATCCACTGACTACCTGGCCAGCCCATGCTTTGTGTTCTTCCTTCCTTGGCTGATTTTAATATGTATCTTTTTGCTATAACATACTGTTATCAGGAACCTTATGGCTTTAGATGAGTCCTGCTAGCAAAGCATGAAAATTAAAGGGGGGTCTAGGGACCCCTAAACTTGAACTCGGGGCAATCTCGGAGACCATGCATTCCTGACTGCAACTGGACCCTAACTCCTTGTGGCCCATGACTGTCACAGGACTACTGTATACTATGTGCCCAATGAATAATGATGAATGAGGTTTCAAAGATTTTAGGACTTCTCCAGTAAGGGGTATGACTGAGGTGACTGAGTGATGAAAAAGGGGTCATCATGGCCCAGGTGTTCTGAGTTTCATCTCTCCACAGACCAACCAGAAAAGCATTCCAATACTTTCTAGGGAGATCATACCGTAACAGTAAACAAAATTCAAAAACATTTTTACTAGGGCCCAGGAGATAGCTCAGTAGAATAAGCACTTGCCTGGCAAACACAAGGGCTTGAAGCGCAATTCCCAGGTCATGCAAAAAAAAGACTGGGCATGGTAGCGTGCACCTGTAATCCCAGTGTTTGGGAGACTGTAAACAGGAGCATCACTATGAGTCTGATCTACATAATGAGACCCTGTAGACCCTGCACACCCTATACTAAAATAATTAAAAAAAAAAAAAAATACTAAACTACTAAAAATAAGTAGAAGTACCACTCCTACCAAGACCTAACACATGTATTCAACGCCTCTTCCCATACCTGCAATGCAGAGTTCATGAAGCAGGTATTTCCCAGGTTTCCGAGTCCACAGAGTCCAGGCTGAATATAAGAACATGGAAGCTCCTGACAATTATATGAAGCAGAGAAGCCAGATCCACTGAAAAACACAACTAAGGTCAGCAACAAAAGCAAGTGCTGCACACACGCCTTCAGATGCTTTGGGGGGGCTCTGCTAAGACCTCTAGGATTTGTGTCCAAGAGAAGCCCCCAAAGCAAGTTCTCTCCCCCTCCCCTCTGCAGCCCTCCAGACCTGCTCCTCCTTTTGATATGATGTATTATTAGTAGTTAAGTAAACACATCCTTTAGATGAGAAATATCATTTGAATTTTCTCTTCTGGGCTTTGATGCTAATTTTATAGCTTTCTAAAAAGCTGATTGCAAGTGACTTTAGGAAAGAACATTTAGGTTACTAAGATAAAAAGTTTGCATCTGGAAACTCTCACCAGGCCCCACCTAGCCCTGACTGGACCTAAGTGTTAATGTATAGTCCCTCTCAGCTCACATTCAGCCTCTACCTGTCTATGTCATGTGGCAGGAGGCCCTGAAACTCCTGAAGGAATGGTAATGGCCAGCCATAAGGGAAACAGAGCTAAGAAGTCTGTATAGCTAAGAACTCTCCCCATGCAGTTGCTCTGGCATATAGCCAGCCCATCCCTTCACCAACAGTAGTACTGACACCCCCAGCTCCAGCCCCAGCGACACCAGCTGTGGAAAACACCAGCTCACAAAACAAGTAAGTAGAATTAGGTTGGTGGGGCCAGGGAGGTGGCTCAGTAGACTAAGCGCTTGCCTGGCAAATGAAAGGGCCTGAGTTCAATCCCTGGTTCTGCCAAAATAAAAAAAAAATAGGTTGGAACTAACAGAGAAGCCACATGCAACACTCCCACAGAGAGCTACAATCTATGATACTTAGCGAAGCAGATGAACACTCCCAACACAAGGTGAGAAAACTCAGAGAAGAGGGAAGCAGAGTATGAGTGCCTCTTACCCCCTGCTGACACTGGAACTGTGCACCCCAGAGGTGTTAGTGCTATCACCATTCGCAACAGGAGAGGCGGATACTGAGGAAGAGGGACTCGCTGGCGATTTTGGAGAGGTAGTAAAATTTCTGCTAGGTGCAGTGTTTAATCTGGGAAAGAAGTAGAAACATCGGTAGGCTGAGGCAGGAGGATTATTGTGAGGTTGAGACCAGCCTGAGCTACAAAGTGAGCTTAAGACCAGTCTGAACTGCATAGTGAGACCCTGCCTCAAAAAGACAAAAAAAAAAAAAAGTAGAAACAATGCTACTGACTTCTTGCAAAAGGCAAACCCTAGTTAATGCCTTAGATCTCTTCTCAGAAAACAATATTCTCTGAGCCAGGTGTGGTACTGAATTCCTGGTGGAGCACGCCAGTGACTGAAGCACTAGGGAGGCTGAGGCAGGACAATCAGCATGAGTTTGAAGGCAACGTGGGATACAAAGTGAGTTCACCAGCAGCTTGAATCACAAAATAAAGACCATCTCAAAAAAAAAAGATTTAAAATAAATCATTTTTATTATCTGCAATCATTTAAAATTAAACTATTGGGGCCAGAGAGATGGCTCAGTAGAATAAAGTAGACCTTTGGCAAGCACAAAGGTCTGAGTTCAATCCCTGGTTCTGCCAAATAAATGAATAAACAAACAAACTGTAAAAATCCCTTTGCATTAATACTTTAAGATAAACTATTTAAGTGAGAGTCATCACATTAATTAGTCTCAAACCAAGAGTGGTGGTGCTCATCTATAGTCCCAGCAGTTGGGAGGCAGCTACAGGAGGACTGGTACAAATTCAAAGCCAGCCTGGGGTCTGAAGAGACAGCTCAGTAGAATGAAGGCTTGCCTGGCAAGCACAAGGACCTGAGTTCAAGGCCAGCCTGGGGAGTTAGCTCAATGGCATAAGTGCTTGCCCTAAATTCAGTCCCTGGTACCAAAATAAAAAAATTATTACTTTTCCTGTCTCATTAGTTCATAGGATCATATGCTAAATGTTCCAATGTGACAAACCCCCACAAAATGAACTTTTCTGCTTTTATTCATATATAATAAGTTTTTCCATATATTAGGAGTTATACACAAAGGTATAGAAAAATGGCAATGAGATGACTGTCCTCAAAAACACTTCACATACCGGGCGTGGTGGTGCAGACCTGTAATCCCAGCACGAGGGAGGCTGAGGCAGGAGGATTGTTGTGAGTTTGAGACCAGCCTGAGCTACAAAGTGAGCTCAAGGCCAGCCTGAACTGCATAGTGAGACCCTGTCTCAAAAAGACAAAAAAAACCACTTCACACCAATTAAATAGCTGGTTGACAGAGATATTCAGAGACAGTCATGGTAGACCACACCTATCATCCTAGCACTCAGGAAGCTGAGGCAGGAGGATCACTTCAAGATTAAGGCCCAGGCTACATGCCAATAGTGAGTTCAATGTTAGCTTGAACTATATAAATAAGGAGATTCTGTCTTAAAAAGTTAAAAACAGGGGCTGGGGAGATGGCTCAGTGGAATAAGTGCTTACCTGGCAAGCTCAAGGCCTGAGTTCAATCCCAGGTTCAGCCAATAAAAAAAAAAAAAAAAAAAAAAAAAAAGCTAAAAACAGGGCTGGCCAAATACCTCAGCAGATTGAAAAGCCCACAAGCAGGCACAGGGGGTCAGGGATTGAATTCAATCCCCAGGCCTACTGTCCCAGCCCCGCCCCTGGGGCATGCTGAGATGGCACATGAGACTGGCAATCGAGACTAGAGGGCAATTGGGACACCTGGCAGCAACTGAGACACCTGGCATGGTGGCGCCCCTATAATCCCAGCTCTTGGGAGGCTGTTAACAGGAGGATCACTACAAGTAAGACCCTGTACACCTGTAAACCCTACCCTAAAAAATACAGAAAAAGAAAAAAGTTAAAAACAAGCTGGGCATAGTAGTGCAACACCTGTAATCCCAGCACTTGGGAGGCTGAGGCAGGAGGATCACTTTGAGTTTGAAATCAGTCTGGGCTACAAAGTGAACTCAAGGTCAATCTGAACTACGTAAACAAGAATGTGCATCGAAAAGATCAAAAAATAAACAAACAATTAAATAAAAATAAATGAATGGCTAGGACATAAGAACAGGAGGGGCCAGGGATGTAGCTTCTCGCTGGCAGGTGCAAGATCCCGAGTTTCATTCCCGGTACCAAAAAGAAAAAAATATCTGGGCTAGGAATATAGCTCAGTGGCACAGCACCTGCTTGACAAGTACAGGTCATGAGTTTGATTCCCAGGAACAACAACAAAAAAAAAGAACAAGAAAATGTCAATTTAGTTTCACAATGCCCTTCAAAAGGGATTATATTTTCTCATATTTGCTAAACACAAGCAACTTCACTGTTTCGAACTCATGTTTCAACACTTCACCAATTAATCTGTGGGTTAATTGTCCTGTAAGACACCGTCTCAAAAAAATAGAGCCACGCAGGTCTCACCCCGAGGGCACATGACTGAGACTGGGCACAGCGGCACCAAAGTGGCACACCCTGTACTCCCAGCGCTTGGGAGGCTGAAAACAGGAGGATCACTATGAGTCTGATCTGTGTAGCGAAACCCTACAGAACCTGTGCTAAATACAAAAACTAAATAAATAGACACTAAGCTGTATGGGCACAATGCTGCACGCCTAAAATCCCAGCATTCAGGAGGGTAAGGCAGGAGTTTGAGACCAGGCTATGCCACAAAATGTGGTCAAAGCAAGCCTGAACTGGATAGCAAGACCCTATCTGAAAAAATAAATAAATAAATATATTTCCACAGGCCGAGGAGATGGCTCAGTGGAATAAGCGCTTGCTTGGCAAGCACAAGGGCCTGAGTTCAATCACCAGTTCCACAAAAAAAAAAAAAAAAAAAAAATTAAAATTATATTTCCCAGAAAGCAGAAAAAATACAGACAGACAAAGACACAAAGACACACTCGCGCGCGCAAAGACACTGGGAATGTAGCTTAGTGTGAAGGCCTTGGATTCAATCTCAAGTATCACAAATAAATAATAAACCAGGCATCAGCACTCAGGAGGCTGAGGCAGAGGGATCACCGAGTTTAGCTCAGGCTAAAAAACAAGTTCAAGCCTATCTCAAAAACAAGTTCTGACTCTGAAAAAAAAGCATCTCTTAAATCCATTATTGCTGAGAAGTTTGCTATTAGCTGGGTATGGCGGTACACACCTGTAATTCTAACACTCTTCTTGAGTGAAGCTGAAGGACTACAATTCCAACTCAGCCTAGGTAACTGAACAGAGTATTCTCAAAATAAAGTCCAGGGGCCGGGGAGAAGGGCCTAAGTTCAATCCCCGGTTCTACCAAAAAAAAAAACTTAAGATTTTTCTCTTCATTCTTACTAATTTCACTTTGCTGTATAAAACTATGGGATTTTAAAAAATGTTATATCATGTTTGGCATTTTTTTTTCAGGGTGGGGATGAGAAAAGGTCTTACTATGTAGCTCACATGGATCTTGAACTTGTATCAGTCCTCCTGCCTCAGCCTCCTAAAATGTGTGCCACCACACCCAGCAATACAGAAATACTACTACAGGGATACACATTAATTTAGAAATACTAATACCCTCTATATCACAATTCTATCATATTTCCCTCTTTATCCTTTCATAATGCCTTCCAGAATTCTTTTAACTTTTAACTGTTTATCTGGGCTTCAACACGTCTACAAAACTTCTGAAAATGTTCAACAGCCTTTTTTTGGTCTTTATGTTTCTCAAGAGAGGTCTTAAATAAATAAATAAATAAATAAATAAGAGATCTTGAAGCTATACAGTTTTGAAATGAGCTGTAAGGCTATCACTTTGTAACTGAAAGAAAGCAGAGCTTACGATTCTCCCCATAAAGGCTGAACCAGACAGCATTTTCCCATCTTTTTTTTTTTTTTTGAACCAGGAGTGGAACTCAGGACCTCACATTACCAGGCAAGCACTGTGCCACTGAGCTATATACCCCCAGTCCATCCCATCTTTCTCAAAGGGAAAAATTCATCAATTCTTTCTCTCTGCCTCTGAAAATTCATAATTTCATGAACCACATGAATATCTTTGAAATACCTATGGCTAGGAGTCCAAGTTTAGTAGCTAAACTATTTCTCATCAAAGTTCCAAGGGCAACAATGATTAACAGGCAATTGCATAGAGTGGGGCTGAATGAAACTATCACCTTAAGTCATGTAAGACCCCATGCCTCAATTGTCATCTTTTTCTGACTAAAGGAGAGAAAGGAATTTGACAAAATAGCTACCTCAGGGAGATAGCTCAGCAGCATAAGCACCTGCTTTGCAAGTGCAAGGTCCTGAGTCCAATCCCCTATACTGCCAAAAAAAAAAAAACCAAAAAAAAACACCTATCTCAAAATAACCACCTCTTGGCAAAACAGCAGGGCCACATCCCAGCACCCACTCGTCCTCTTCCTCTCACTGCCAGAGCTTTACCGAGATGCTTCACAGGTTTCCTTTCCATGGCTGCCCACAAGCTGCTTACCAAAGGCTAGGGACTTCATTATGACTCTACATTCTGGATATGAAATAGTGAGTTTCCATCTGATTCACAATTTTTCTTAGTACAATTCACCACATTAGGAAAGTGTCTCTATGTGAGCCTAACCACATAGGAGAAAAGATTCACTTACTTTGCCTGCAGGGTCTGCCTGGGCCATGTGCCATCTTCATTTTGGGGCTCAATTATTAGCACCTAAAAAGAGAAAACAAATGAAGAGAGTGCCACCCACCATACTTATGATATGCTTCAGCCCGAGGTTTCTGGTCACATGCCCTGGGCAGAGTTGCTTGCTTGAGCATGGCCTGGGCCCTCCTACCTGTCCTTGGTACAGCCCAGCATCCTGGATAGTATTGTCCAACTTGCTCAACTGCTCATAGGTATTGCTCATGTATTTATTCCAGAGCCGGGTTTCACGATCTGCTGGGATGTTAAAAAGCTTCCGCATTTCCTTCTCAATGGTTGCTAGGGAGAGGCAGAGACATCACTCAGAGATTTCTTGATTAAAATAAAGACAGTGGAAGTAACCAGTATCTACCTCCTCACTTTTCAGATATGCACAAGTACTTTGGATTTTTTTTGTTGGGGAGGGGGGTTACCCAGGATAGAATTCAGGACCTTGTGCTTGCTAGGGAGGCACTTATGCCACTGAGCTATGTCCCTAGCCCCTTGCACAAGTACTCTGAAATAAAAGTACTGACAAACCTCAGTCCCACTACCTTTTATGACTGGAAAATGTACCTATGCTTCTCTGATAATGTAAGTCTCACAGCACAGAAGCTACATAGAAAGCAAGAAAATGAGGCTAGGAATGTTAGCTCAGTGGTATTTGCCCAGCATGGACGAAGCCCCAAGTTTATCCTGGGCATGATGAAGGGAAAAAGTAAGAAAATTTCTCTGCACTGAGGAAAAAAAGTGAAAAAATTTATCTTTGGAGTTAAGACAGATGTGGCTTCCCCCATCTGAGACAGGGTCTTGCTTTGTAGCGTAGGACGGCCTTAAACTCACTGCCATCCTCCTGCCTCGGCTTCTGGATGCTGGAGTTCCAGGCATGTGCCACCACATCCCAGCTCAGGGGTAGCCAGTGACAAGCACAAGATCCAAGTTCGATCTCTGGTATCACATGCTATGTTGGCCCTAGCATCCCAGGCGTGCATGTGGTAGCACACACCTGTAATCCCAGCACTGGGGAGGCTGAGATGGGATCACTACAAGTCTGAGCTGTGTAGTGATAGCTTATAACAAAACAGACAAATACTGAACAAAAAAATCCTAGCCAATGATAATAGCTTAGTGGCATAACACCTGCCTGGCAAGCACAAGGCCCCAAGTTTGACCCTCGATATCAAAAAAAAAAAAAAAAAAAAAAAAGAGCTATGAAGCTGGGCATCATGACACACACCTATAATAATACCAACACTTTTGGAGGCTGACTCCAGAATTGCAATTTTGAGTCCCGTCTGGCCAATTTAGCAAGAACCTATAAATCTGTCTCTTTTCCTCCCCCTTCCTATATGGTACTAAGCTACATGACCAGATGCTTTTCTTCTTTACTCTGAGACAACGTCTCATTAAGTTTTCCAGGCAGACCTCAAAACTTGCCAATTCTTCTGCCTTGGCCTCACAGCATGCTGGGTTTATAGGTGTGTGCCATCATTTCCAACTACAGGAACTGTTTCTGCTTTTCTTCCTATTCCCATGTGACAAATGGGTCAGGACCACACTTGTTGTACAAGATTCCTGGACATGTCTCACCACAAGAATCTCTGGAGAAAAGGCTCTGGGTCAACATGATCTAGGTAACAAGTCTGCAGAGAGCACACAGCTTTCCTTCCATCAACCATACTGCCCTACAGTCTCTCTCAACACACCTGAAACCCCAGCCTACTTGCTCACCAATGGTGTCTGCCTTGCTGAAATGGCAACTCAGCACATTGGTGGGGTCACTGTTCTCACAGAGCTTCAGTTCCAGCAAATATACCTCCACTTTGCAGTGCTTGACAAACAGGCCATGTTCCACAACCTGTGAACAAAAAGTCAAAGAGCAGTGCTTCCATACCAGGCAGTCTTAGAAGTCAGTAACAGCAAACAACAGAACCCTCATTATCATCAGTTTCCTTCAGTCATCAAGGGATGAGAAGTACAGGTTTTTTGTTTTTTTGCAGAACTGGGGATTGATCTCAGGCCCTTGTGCTTATTCTACTGAGCCATCTCCCTGGCCCCAGCACAGGTTTTTTTTAAGTACAGACTTTTAAAGCTATCAGCATCTGTTCCAGGAAATTAAAAATCTTTTCTCCACCCAGGCATGGTGACACACACCTATAATCCCAATACTCAAAAGACTGAGGCAGAAGGATTGTCAAGAATTTGAGACCCGCTTGGCCTGAACTACATGAGACTCAGTCTCAAAAAAAACATAAATAAGGGGCCTGGGAGATGGGTCAGTGGAATAAGTGCTTCCTTGGCAAGCACAAGGGCCTGAACTCAATCCCCAGTCCCACAAATAAATAAATACATACATACATACATACATACATACATACATAGAAACTTGTTTTTTGACTAATTAGGACCTACCAAGGGCACCTGACGGTACCACGGAAGAAAGCTTGTGCAATAAACTTGGCAAATGTAAATATAGTCAAGTACACACCTGACTATAGGAAATAATTTCTGGGTTGGGGTATATCTCAGTGATAAAGCATATGCTTGACATATAAGACCCCAGGTTCAATTCCCAGCACCAAAACAAACAAGAAACCCTTAACTCATTAATTCAGAGTCATGCTTGCCCATAAAGCCAGACACTACCTAGAAAGAAAGTCACTGATCACCTCAAACACAAGATCATAATCCTTCCCTTGAAAGAGTTCTCTAATCAGAGGATTGAGAATATAGGCACAACCCAGCCACGGCGGCACACATCTGTAATCCCAACACTTGTGAGGCTGGTGATCATTTTGAGTTCCAGACCAGCCTGGGCTACAAAGTGAGCTCAAGGTCAGCCTGAACTACACAGGAAGACCCTGTCTCAAAAAAAAGACTCACAGAAACAAGGCCTTAGGACTGCAGCACTCCCCTCCTCTGCTAAATTGAAGAACATGTATCAGCAGAGTGAGAGTCACCTAGTGCGAGAACACTGGGAGGCATACAGGCTCCTGTGATTCTTTGTGGTAGGACAAGCAAACAATGTGGGAGATAATAAAGTGGTCTTCTCATGAGTCCTGACTATCAGAGCTCCTAGCAATCTGTCCCTGAGCCTATCTTCCCAAAGAGGTTTTGTCAATGCCTCAACCATCTCAACCATATGACCAAAGACATACTGGAGGGGGGGTGTCAGAAAAGTGGTGAGGGTGGTTATGGTGGTATCTGCAACATTAGCAATTCCAGGGGCAACCCACTTGGGCCCCCCTTCTGTCCCTCTCCGACAGAAGCTTTTCTATCCAATAAAGTTTTTTCCTAAAAAAAAAAAAAAAAAAAAATTAGCAATTCCATCCAGGGCCTCACATGTCTAGGCAAACTCTCCATCACTGAGCTCCACTCCAAGCCTTAAGAAATATTTTAAAGTGAGAAGGGAGTCAGGTGTTGTAGCCCACACCTATAATCCCAGATACCCAGAAGTCTGAAGCAACTCTGTGGCCAGTCTGGGCAACTGAGTGAGACCCTGTCTCAAATTAAAAAGGTTGGGGATGTAGTTCAATGGCCCCAGGATTCAATTCCAAGTATTAGGAAGCCAATGTACGTTTGTGGGGGCCTGGGAGGTGGTGTTAAATTGTTAGGGGGAGGAAAAGAATATCCATTTGGTCCTCAGAGCCTTTGAGAAAGCTCTCCCACACTGCTGGGCATATCCCAAAGTAGAGGGCAGGGTCAGAGGCTGCTCATCTAACACCATAGGTGAGTAGACTTAACACAATATAACAAAAATCCCCTAAGAGAGCCACAAACAAGGGCTCCACTAACCTCTCAAAAGTTCATTTTCCTAGGAAACCAACACAGGCCAAGTGTCACCCAAGGAGCACATGTGGGGGCTGATCAGCAAATCTGACGGTTCATATACTCACTTTCCTGACAATGGGTTGCTGGCCCTCTGCACAGCCATACCAATTTAGTAATTTGTTCCAAGCCTCAGTTGGGACCAATACATAGTCCAACTCATCAATTAAGTGTTCTTTCAAGGTCTGACTCTCAGGATCTGGAAAACAAAATAGCACATAACTCCCTGCTCTTCCAGAAATAGTTGTTTTGTAAAAGTACTTTTTCATCAACAACAGAAGAGAAAAAAGTACAAATCTCAAAAACCTGTAAGGGCTGGGGATATAGTTCACAGGCATAAGTGCTTGCCGGACAAGTGCAAGGTTCAATCCCCAGTACCGCAAAAGTAAACAAATAAAGCCCATAAATTAACATAACAAAGTAGACTGCTGACTGATTTTTTTTTTTTGGGTGGAACCAGGGATTGAACTCAGACCTTTGTACTTGCCAAGCAAGGACTTATTTATTTATTTATTTTGTGGTACTGGCAATTGAACTCAGGAACCCACACATGTTTTCTAAACATTTTATGAGGGACTCCTATCCCTTTTAAGAATCAGTGAGAAAAGAAAGTCAGGTATAGGGGTCAGGAAGATGTCTCAGTGGAATAAGCGCTTTCCTGGCAAGCGCAAGGGCTTAAATTCAATCTCTGGTTCTGGAAAAAATAAAAAAGTCAGGTATAGTGACACAAGAATGTAATCCCACCAACCCTGGAAGCTCCACCCTTTTCAATTAAAGGACTAAGAGATACTATGTCTCAAAATAAAAATAAAAAGGTGGGAACTAAGCACAGTGGCCTAGCAACCCAGCCCCCAAACACAAAAGTAATAAGAGAATAAAACCTTCCAATTTAAAATCTTTTACTATATTTTTCTTTTCAGTACTAGTGATTGAATGTAGCGCCTTCACAATGAGCTATATCCCTAGCCTTTATTTTATTTTGAAAAGGGAACTCACTAAGTCACTAAATTGGTCAAGCTGGGCTTGAACTGTTGATCCTCCTATGTTCACTTCCCAAAGTGCTAGGATTTCAGGCATGAGTGCCATCTTTCTAATTTATGTCACTGAAGGGCTTAGGCAGAAATCAGGAGGATCACTATGAGTGTGGGCTGCTGTTCCAAAAATAACCCTTAATGTAGAAGCGAGGTATGAAAAATGAAGCCATATTAACATGCTGAGTTGTGGAAGGCTCAGGTCAACAGCTTCGGACATTGCCAGTCTTGTAGATAACCCACTACTATTGTGGACTACTGGACTATATTGGAATATTTTTCTGAATTCATGCACCTACAATATGAGGATGGCAATGGAATACTCATCTCTGACAAAACTAAACAAAAAAAAAGGAGATATAAATGAAGGATCATTTTATATCTGTATATACAAAATAGGATACATATATAGCTACTTTCTCTTAATTCAATGAGAAGAAAGATTTGTATTAATAGTGTTTAGACAGGATATTATGTCTACATCTTGTACTGTGAATGACTACTACAAACACAATATGCAATGTATTGTTATAACGCTCCTACCAATCTGTTTTGTAGCTGTCCCATTGCAATTTTTTTCTCAATAAAATATAAAAATTTTTAAAAAATAACCCTTAAAAATTCTTTTTGCACAATAATTAGGGAGGGGGAACAAAAAAGGTTAATTAATTCAAGTTACATACCCCCAAAAAACAACTTAAAATGAAATCAAATAAATGAGGCTGGGGACATAGCTTTAGAGTCAGGGCACATGAGTGGCACAGGTACCGGGCCCTGGGTTCACTCTCTAAGAGGAACAAAAGTAAAGAATGCTAAATGACTCTTTCTTTTTAAAGGGCGAAGTGTGCCAGGACTCAAACTCAGGGTCTTGTATCTGCCACGTAGGTACTGTGCCACTGAGCTATAGTCCTGGCCCTAAACTGAAGTTCAATGCCAAACTGGTTTTTTGTTGTTGCTGTTGTTTTGTTGCTGGGTATCAAACCCAAGGGCCTCCTACAGAATACATAAGCATTCTACTATTGAGATACCCCCAGCCTCTCATTTATAGCATTATTTGTATTTTTTTTTTTTTTTTTTTTTTTTTTTTTTTTTTTTTTTTTTTTTTTTTTTTTTTTTTTTTTTTTTTTTTTTTTTTTTTTTTTTTT
>PVKA01033332.1:0-24491 GCA_004027165.1 Ctenomys sociabilis
TGTAGTCCTGTACATTATTCTGTAGTTCCTTTGTCTGTGTCATCCATGTGGATGAGTCACGGCCAATGCTTGACCAGAATGCTCTCTGTGAGAGCCTGAGAAAAAGATTTCTCTTCATGTGACTCTCCCCAGGCACACTATAGAACTTCAATCTCTTTCCTCTATGGCTCCACAATCTCCTTGCTCAGAAAATTTGGAGTTCACCTGAGTCCCATGAACGCGCCCGATATCGTCTCATGTCTTCTTTAGAGGTAGTTATTAATTTTTTTTTTTCTGCAGTGTTTCTTCCTAGTTGGGTTTCCTCTGTGTATTTCAAGACTTGTTTCAGTATTTCAGATGCTATGACTTCAAAGAATCCTTTTTTTCAATGAATTCTTTTTTGATTTCAGAACTTATTTCTGCTTTGAGGTCTTCATGATCTTTCTGCTGTGATTCTTTGTTCCGGATACTGTTAATTCACATATTTCAGCTGGAATAGTCCTCTCTGCACTTGTTCTGGGTGAGCATAGTTTTTTCTTCCAATTTTCTGGAATTCATTCTTTATTTCAGATACTATGTATTCAGATATTTCCTTTTTAATTTGGGGAATTTCTTGATAATTCTATGATAGGCAAGATCTGCACTAATGGTGGTTGGACAGGATATTATGTCGGCTTTTAGTGCTATGGTCATCCACTAGGTAAATCATTATTGAATTTTTGATATAATTCATCTATAAAATAACCTCTAAATATAATATCATGTATGCACCTTGTGCAATACCAAATCCTTATGAAAACAGTTTGCTATGTATTAATTCATCAACTCTGTATGGTTAAGGTGTTTTGAAACTGTCTGAATGACATTTGTATTTTAATAAAATAAAAATAAATGGAAAAAAATACTGTGCTGGCTCTTATTACTGTGTAAAGACATATGGACCCAATACTGGTCAGCAGAGATGTGATCATTTGTTTTTTCCCCATCTTTCAATGTTACTTTTTAGCTACACAGTCACTAAATTATATTGCAGGAAGAGAAATCATAAAGCACTGCATCTGTATCCTTCTTGCCAGACTACATACCTATACTTGTACTCTCTAAAAGGCTTTGTGAGATGAAATCAAAGAGAATCTATGCTACATTAATTCGAAGACAGAAAAAAAGACATTCAAGAAGTATCAAGCCTTCTTGATAGAGTACAAACTTCCAGATTGAAATGTTATGCATATCAGGGACCATGGGTGCTAGATGCCTGTGACAGTTTCGCTATACAGGACTCTCAAAAATGGTCTGTAGCACCATCATGAAGAAGAACACAGACATTCAGCCCTTTTTACTGACATTGTGTTCTCCAAGAATATTGTATTCTTCTTTTGGTTGGTAGAAAAGTTCATGAAAGAACTACAATATGTGGCTTCCAGCAGCACCCACACCAAGTTCAGGGCTTCTCCAGAAAATTGTTTTTCTGCATGGATTATAGCATCCATCATAGCTTTGATATGTATATTCAACCAGAGGTGGTGGCTCACTTCTGTAGATTTCAAAGATTATATGAATTTTTTTTCACAGAGAATTCTATTAATTGTTACTGTATATGTGGGATGGAAAGCATCTCTAAATTCCCTATCACAGGAGTGACAGTAGGAGGTATCATTCTCCCCAGGACTTAACAGGAATGGTAAATAAAAGAGTTGTACTATTTCAGGTTTCTGTTTATTTTGGCTGGAAAAGAATTTTGGCCCCAAGTCATGAATCCTAAAGTAATTTAATCCACTATTATTGTCAATTGGACCTCTTAAATTATTTTCTCTTGACAAACCCCCGTGTTACGCCAAGAGGCTGTGTGCAATTATAGGGATTATTTAAAATCCTGAGCTTCATACCTTGAAGCTAACTTTGGTGACAATAATTGACCTAGTGTACTAGAAATAGAATCTCCAAGAAAAGTGTGTGAAGGGTAAAGCATAAAGAAAAAATATGAATATTGCCAAATTTTTATGGCTTAGCGAATCATTTTATCATGTTGTTCTTTGGTTAATGCAAAAGAACTGTTCCTCTGAAGAAAGTTCAGGCTGCCACATAGATGGAAAGGAGCATTAGTATTTCATTTTAAATTTTTTAACTTAAAGGGCTCTTCTTGTATTTGGAGTTTAATAGTTATTCCACTGGATTATTATATTTTGTTTGTTTTACTTTCAATAATATCCACAATATCATTTTGATAAAGATTGAATAGAAACAATGATTGTCATAAATAAATCTTGAGTAATTTATGAATAAATATTTCCCCAAAAGGTAATGAGTGATAAATGGAAAATGCAAAAAAGGCTTTGTAACTCTATTCATAACCAATAAAATAATACTTTCTCATAAAGTTATATATCCATGACTACCTTGTCTTAGCTCCTTTCATTGCTTGTTCAAAATATGTGACACAACAAATTAATTTAGAAAAGGTTTATTTAGTTGATAGTTTGTGGAGGTGTCAATTCATACGTGGTTGTTCCCAATGCACAGTGGCACATGACAGAAGGCCACAGTTCATGGTGGTGGAAAACAGCAAAAAAGACCAATAAGGAATAAGCAGAACTGAGCAAGATTCTTTACCTCCTTTACATGGTATGTAGGCTCCTGGCCCCAGGACAGTTGCAGCACTCACACCCATAATCCAAGAATATAGCATGAATCAACCACAATCTCTAGAATCCCTCCCTATGACTATGAGCCTTTGTGGGAACATGTAGACAGAAACTATATCATATCTGTCTATACATGTAGAAATGATTATTTATTCACATATGTTGGCTAGCACTTTGAGAAAAGTATTGAAGAATAAGCACTTATTGTATGGTGGCTGAAAGAAATAGATTTGCATTTGGAATTAAGTAGAGGAACAAATCCAAATGGAAAGGCTACATTATGACTATCAGACTGAACAAAATGAGACCATTCGCCTAAAAGATTGCACAGTTCTTCCCATCTACATGTTGAGTGAAGCTTATGTTCAACCATGAAAATTGTCATACTCTATAAATTAGTATTAAGTAAGTATTCCTATATTTACATACATTTTAATTCATTTATTATGATGTTCAACATCTCTTTATTACAAATGCTGTGTCAAAACATTATATTATAACATAATTGAGGGTATATATGAAAAACCACAAGCATACATCATACTGAAATAAGAAAAATAGTTTTCATTCAACTGAGAATACAGAGGACAGGGAGATAGCTTAGTGGCTTATGGACCCGCCTGGAAAGTGCAATTAACTGAGTTTGATCTCTGGTACCACAAAAAAAGGGATAATTAAAAGACAAATGTGTCTGCATGACTTAGGTTTCATTAGAGAAATTAAATATAGAATGTATCTATGAGAAGATGACTGATGGAAGAATAAAAATTACCATCTGCATGCCAGGGAAGTTGAAGATCAAGGTCTTATACCAAAATTTTTCATAGTCATTTTTAATTGCTGAAGCACAGTGTCAGACAGCCCCATTGTAAAGAAAGAGAATTCGGCCCAGATTTTAGTCCATAGTAGTCCATTTCCAAGGCAAAAAAGCATAATGGAATGGTCTGGTATGGGAAATCTGTTCAAATCACGGTAGTCAGAAAGCAGAGAGAAGGGTAAAGAGAGAGGAGAGTAATATAGCTTCCAAGCCACATCAACAGTGGCTTAAATCTTCAGTTCATGCCCCTATTTCCAACAGCGAACTCACCTCTAGAACCATGATCCTACCAGTTTCGAAACTGATGCATCCTGCACAGCTCTCAGTGTTGCCAGGGAAAAATGATGAGAGTATTAAGAAAATCAGAAAAGAGACAAAGACTGGGGTCATGTGGAATACTCTCTCTTTGAAGGAGGAAAAAAATGAAACTCTGTAACCACCATAAAGGTATTCATTTATACTTTTGACAAATTTAGTAACACGTGACATAGGTTTGTCTAGTGACAAATGCCTGGCACTATCCCAGGCAAGTAGCTTGATTGCCTTAAGCACTACAGCCTTTCCTTACCCCCACCTGTGTGACTAATTTCCAGAAACTTCCTAAATATCCTTCTTTTCTGTTTTGTAGTTTATTTCATTTATTTATTTATTTATTTATTTATTTATTTATTTATTTATTTATTTATTTATTGTATTTTAGGGAAGGGTCTACAGTGTGTTCAGGGTCCTAGTGAATCATCTATTTACAGCCTCCCAAGAGTTGGGATTACAGGTGTGTGCAATCAGTCTCAATTGCTCTCAGACCGCTGTGGGGGCAGGGCTGACACCGCTGACCCAGGGATTGAAATACCGGCCCCTGCACCTGCTTGCAGGTGCTTCAATCCACTGAGCTATTTGGCTGGCCCATGTTTTTCTGCTTAAGTGATGAGTTTTCAGATGCACTTTGAGAAACTGTTTTTGGAGTATCTTTGCAGCAGAACTTCTCATGCTTGAACCCTTTCCTCTCTAAGCGAACCTAGTCTATTAGGCTTATAATTTCAGTCCAAAGGCTTTAGGCACTGCTACACAGCAAGTTAACACTATATAATCCAACAATCCATAACAATAGTGTGTTACCATTAAAGCTCACAATTATCAGAGGTTATAGATTAGAACGTTGTATGACTAATATATTACTGTATCATTGTATTATATACCTTGTGGTTATTATTTTTGGTAGGTGCTCAATACCAAGTTGATGTGAGACCTGTATTAATCAATTTTTGCTATCTATCAAATTCATTTAAGTCTCCTCAGTATTCACCTTGGAACCAATTACAGCACCTTTTATTTCTTCCATTAGTGTCAGCCATCTGGATGAGTCATGGCCATTGCTTTCTGTGAAAGTTCTAAGACTATTTCTTTCCTGATGTCTTTCCTTAGGCACACTATACATCACAGAAAAACTTTTTCTGTAGTACTATAATCTCCTTGATCAGAAAATCAGGGACTCAACTTATAGGTTGTTGCAGCAGAGTTTCTCTTATGTCCTGGTTCCACACTGACCTCTGGGGGTGAGGTCAAAATACTAGCCGTCTTCTTAAGTCCATCTATCTTTGTAAATTTTGGTCTCTAAACCTCAGTTGTTAAATAACCAGAAGAGATTAGAAACATTACATTGCAACGGAGGTAATAAGTTTCATAGTTACTTAGAAAGTCTATGTATTTCAGTTTTTAGTGGAAAATTTAAAGGCGTTGTTGGAGGAAGACAATTAATGAATAAATACAGAATACATGTGAAATACTATGAAGAATAAACAAATTGGATCTCCTCTGACGACAAAATATTTCACAACAAACAAAAAATTACCTGGCTGGAGAGATAGCTCAGTGGAATAAGCAGCTGCCTAGCAAGTGCAGGATCCTGACTTCACTCCCTGGTACCAGAAAAAAATAATTTACCAACAAAGTATAAAACAACCCACAGTGTGGCACAAAGTTATAGCCACTTGTTCCTCAGACAAAAGATTTACGTGGAAAACACATGAAAAATCCTGAAGTCAGACCTTGAAAATTAATAGACCCAATAAAAAGGGCATCATATATTAATACATATTTCTCATGTAAAGAAAGACGAATGGCAAACAAATATATGGAAAAAATGTTCAGCATCACTGGTTATTTGATTCATTTTTTTTTTTTTTGGTAGAACCAGGGATTGAACTCAGGCCTTTGTGCTTGTCAGGCAAACACTTATTCTACTGAGCTATCTCTCCCGCCCCATCACTGGTTATTTGAGAGAGGCAAACTGAAACAAGATTGAGATTCCATCTTATTCTAGAAAGAATTGCGAGAGTAAGAACTGTCTATGTGAAAGTGAAGCCACAGGTGATGTGCGTGTAGAGAGGCAAATACTTTAGAAAATAGTGTGGAAGAGTCCTACAAGAACTACAATTAGAGGTTCCAGTTCACACAGCTACTCTCCTCATGAATATCTTCCCAGAATTATTCAAAACTTTATACCACAGTAATGTATGTATACCCACGATTATAGAAGCAGAATTAGTAATAGCTAAAACTTGGAAAGAACTCAAGTGACCGTCCAACAATGAATGGATAAAAAATGTGTTCAGTTTATTCAATGAAGTACCACTCCGTCATAAAGAAGTATAAACTTGAGAAATGTATAGGTAAATACTATTTATTTGATTTTAATAATTATATTGAGAAGCAAATAACAATGAGACAGTTTCAAATCAAATTAGTAGGACAGTTTCAATAATTAAAACATTGCATAGGACTGTCTTCATAGTGGTTATTCATTGTACAAGATGCAGACATGGTATCCTGTCCAAACGCTTTTAGTACAAATCTTTCTATTCATTGAATTAAGAGAAAGTAGCTGTATATCTATCCCAACTATTTTGAATATACAGATACAAAACACTCCTTCATTTGTATCCCCTTTTCATTTAGTTTTGTAAGAGATGAGTATTGCAGCACCTATAGTACTTAAATGACAATGGTAAATATTATTTAATTAATTTTATTGAGAAAGAAATAGCAATGAGACAGTATTGAAACAGGTTAGTAGGACAGTTACAATAGCTAATACATTGCAAATAGTTGTCTTTGCAGTAATTATTCATAGTACAATATGCAAACATGATATCTTGTCTAAACACTGTTAGTACAAATCTTCTCATTGAACTAAGAGGAAGTAGTTGTATATTCTATTTTCTATATACAGATATATATATGTATATATATATGTGCATATATGGAGTTCTTCATATGCTTTTTTCACTACAAAATGGTCTTTCATATATATCCCCCTTTTTTGTTTAGTTTTGTCAGAGATGGGTATTCCACTGCCATTCAGATATTGTAGGTGCGTGAATTCAGAAAATAACACAATATAGCCCAGTATTCCACATAGTAGTGGATCATGTGCAGAGCTTTCAATGTCAGAAGTTGTTCACATAAGTCTTTTATAGCTCAGCATATGAATATAGCTTTACTTTTTACACCTCATTTTTATACTTTTCTGCTGGATGTTTAAGACCAAGGTAAAGCACGATCTATATAACAAGAAATGTATTTTTTGTATCTGACAAGGTCAGTCAAATCCCCTCAGGATTTAGCCTGAAACCCCATACAGCAGTTTGTAGATCCTTTGTCAGTGTCAGTCAGGTGGATGAGTCATGACCATTACTTGACCCATTTGCTTTCTGTGAAATCCAGAGTGTTTTCTCTCCATGTGGCTCTCCTTAGGCACACTCTATATCATTGATCACTTTCCTCTGTGGTCCCATAATTTCCTTGAACAGAAAATTAGGCATTCCACTGAGTTACAGGATGTTCCATTACTAGTTCTCCTTTGTTTTGAGTCCTCACTGACCTTGAAGGGCTAGATGCTACTTAAGACCATATTCTTAAGTGAAATAAATAAGATGATATTTAAGATCGATTACACTATTTTGTTTCAATAAATTTTTATGCCTATGTGTTGTAATCTTAGTACTTTGAAGATTACTATACAACACTATTTTAGCTATTGCTACCCCCTTGTTATCTTGTTGTGAAAATTTGTTTTATTTTCTCTTTAAAATAAAATTTAAAAAGGAAGAAAATAAGGAAGCAAAAAAGAAACAAAGAACAGCATCAAACAAAACCTAAAACTACTGCTCACACACTTAGGAAACAAATATTTTATTTTCTCTGTGATTTCAAGCATATGATTATTTTATGGGACACAGTCTTGGAGCAGTGTCCAGTTCAAGACACGGCCATAGTCTTGTTCACAGAGAAATAAGGTAGTCACTAACGAAATTCATGCTAGATTCAGCTATCAGTATCCAGGCAATATGAAACAGAGTTATCGTGGAAATGCTGACATAAGAGCTTTCCAATTCATGGAGATTAAGGCTGAACCTGGCTTCTGCCCATGGGGTGGAATGTTTAGCTTTAAACATTGAGGATATTTCTTGATAGCTTGATCACAGCTCCTTAACCATGTGTGTCTTCTGTGACTAACACTCAATCACAGCGAATGTATAAAGCTTGCAGTACTGCAAGAAAGTGAACTGTGGGTGGTTTGAGAACTATGCATTACTGACTCCTTCCCTCGTATGGAATCTAAACACATAGTTGAAGAGATGTTGCAGGCATTTGGTATGGAATCACTCACCAACTGTTGCAACTCACAGCATCTGCTGCTCCATTTCACCACTGTTTCTCCTTGAAGGATTTAGAAACCAGTTCTTTTTTCAATTCAGCTCTCATTTCTCCTAAGTTACAAGCCAGGAGCCAGAGAGAAAGAAAAGCCTTCCTATTACTTGTCACACGTTCTATTTTCTTTTTTCAGTTTATCTTCAGGCTGCAACATTCCCATTAGATCTTTCTCAAATCACATAACTCCATCACGCTCCTTCTTTTCTTGGTCCTATAATTATTTACCAGTATATAAATTTTGAATCCAAGACAGACTGATTTGTTGATTTTTTACTACCATGTTGTCATCATGGATGTCCTTGATTAATATTTTGAACAAAAAAAAAACAAGATGCAAAAAGCCAAAACAATAACGCAAAGCTAAAGCAGAGTTTATAAAAATTAGTAACATATATGCTGATATTATAAAGTAACAAGTTGAGCTTATTTAATAAGCTTTGATTTTAGTAACTAGAAAATAGTAAAGAAACAATGTTGGGCAGGGAGATGGCTCAGTGGAATAAGCATTTCCCTGGGAAGCGCACGGGCCTGAGTTCAATCCCTGGTTCCACAAAAAGAAAAAAAAAAGAAACAATGCCAAGAAGGAAAGAGGAAAAATAATTGATTCTGGAGAAATAAATAAAAGAAGAAAACATTTGGAGAACTAATCAACATAAACAATGCTTTGTTAGAATTTATCAATAAAAATGACAAACATGATACACATTCATCTAAGTTATGTACCATAATAAAATCATCCAATATAATATGCTACATTAACAGAACAGTGTACAGAAACACAATCATTTAGTTTTATAATAGAAAAATATTTTTATCAACAGCCAATAAAATTTAATGATAACATAGTAATAGAAGTAAAGTATGAATCTTATAAAAGTCTATTAATAAAAATCCATAGCAGCAAGTTAACATAATAGAAAATCAACAAAACAAAATCAAAAGTTCTTGTGTACCAGAAATGAAGCCACTTAAAAGAAATTAATAAAGAAATATCCCTCACAATAGCTACAAGAAAAATTACATACTTAGAAATTAAGCTAACAAAGTAAGTGAAAGTTACTTTTAAGGAAAATAGTAGAACTCTGAAAAAGATCAAACATGATATCAAAAAATGGCAAGAAATCCTTGGTTACTAAATAGGCAAATACAATATTACAATAATTACAATACTACCAAAATTGATATATATATATATATATATATATTTTAAAGAATTTCAATCAGAATTCCAATGGATTTTTTTACAGAACAAGAAATTGCTATTTTAAAATTCATATGGAACAATAAGAAAACTAGAATAACAAAAACAATCCTCTGCACCAAGAGCATAATAAGAATCAGCTCAGATTTCAAGTTACATTACAAAGCTACAGTGACAAAACAATATAAAGTTCAAAAAAGGAAGAAAGACAGGTATGAAAGTAAGTAGTGGAACATAATAGGGACAAGATCATATCGTTAAGGAAAGATGCAATTAGTAACAAATGGTGCTGAGTAAACTGGTCACACACTTGTATAAAATTGATTCTAGACACAACTATTCAACATGCATTAAATTAAACAAAAACATACATATTAAACCAAAAACAATTTGGTTGAAAGTAAAGTACTTAATCTTCTTGAAACTTTAGGTATAGGTAATAAGTTCATAAAGAGAACAAAACTGTGTAAGAAATAATATCAATAATTGACAAATGGTGCCATAAAAATTAAGGATACATAAACTAAGACTTTGTGCTACTCCTTGTGTATCTATCCTTGAGAAATCAAATTATAGGGAAAGCTGTCAATGTTTTGGAGAAAAATAACTCTTATACATATTTTTGGTGAATATATAAAGGAGTATAACCATTATGGAAATCAGTATGACAATTCTTCAGAAAGCTAAAACTAGAAATTCCATTGGGTGCAGAAATTCACTTTCCAGGTATCTTCCCAAAAAATTTAAGATATCATATTACATTGTTACATGCATACCTATTTTTATAGAAGCACAACTTGCAATAGCTAAATACCAGAAGCAGTCTATCTGTACGTCAATGAATAGATATATGGGTAAATAAAATGTGGTATTTATACAGAATGAAGTACTATTATATCGTCAAGAAAGATACAGTAGAGCTCTTTCTAATAAAGTGGATGCATCTTGAGACCATATGTCGAAGTATTAAATACAGAGAAATGCAAATTATAGAGAATTTAGTTTTTAGTTAAATAAGTTCGGTTGTGCACTTTATGTATACATAACAACCGCATTGATTATATGGATTTTGATAAAGAACAATTAAATTATATCATGTACACATACAAACTCCCTATAAGGAGCTTAAAAAGCAAAATTAAATGTAGATAATAATAAAGAAATATCTTTTGCATTTGGGAAAAGGAACAAGAGTTAGAGGGAAGAAAATGGAGCACAGAGAAAGAATATATAAAAATGATTAAGGTATGATATGTACACGTACCAAATTCCCTCAGTGAATGTAGTAATAATGTATGAGACTGATTGTACTAATGATAATATTTTAAGGATATTGTAAAAGACTGAATTTTTACTATCTATGATATCTACTCAATATTATACTGAGAGCTTTACTGTAATTATTTAAACATGATAATGAATTAACAAGCATTCAGATTGAAACTAGAAATTAATACTATATATGTTTTCAGAAAAATATATCTCTTTTTATTAGTTGTTTGGGGAATTGAACTCAGGACCTTGTGCTTGCCAGATAGGCACTTATGCTGCTGAGCTATATCCCCAGCTAGAAAACATGTCCTTGAAAGTACATAAAACTAAACACACAGATTGCAAGGCAAAAGATCAGTTTACACAATTCAGCTGCATCTCGATACATTAACAAATGCTAAAATGTAATTTAAAACATTACATTTAGAATAGCATCAAAAAGATGAAATACAAAAACATTTACCAAACATTTTAAGCCTTAATATAATGAAGATGAAAAAATATAGAATAAGAAAATCAAAATCAGGTAAATTTAATCTAGTATGTCTTCACAAAATATGAGTTAATATAATCAAGATGTCATTAGTACCCAAATTGATTTATATATTATGCTAATATTAGTATCTGAACCTCAGTTTGCTTGCAATAATTAACAAGACAGCCTTTAATTTGTTATTGGTGTAGAAGAATTAAACTTTTGAAATGAACTCTTTGATGGAAAATATTCTGATTTCAAAATTTAAAAATAATAATCATGATGATGTGGTACAAGAATAAAAAAAGTAGTACATGTCAATATAAGAGAAGCAGTAATCTGGATATAATTTCGTATATTCATGTCATTAATGAAAGAGTGCAGGATAGAATGTTAGTTTTAATAAGTGGTGGTTAGTTCCTTAGCAAATGCATGAAAAGAGTAAAATTTGACATTCTACCTTTATTTATATGTGAAAATTAACTCAAAATAGAACCTTGTAGTGAATTTTTAACTGGTGGTCAACTTATTACACTCAGCATGATGTTAGTGGTGGGAGGTCCACCTGTGGACTATTGCCAACAGCATAAAAGCAGAGCAAGAGAAACTGCCAGAATGCTTTTAGGGATGCAGTTTGGATAAGCTGTTGGAACTGCTGGAAGCAGCTAGTTCCCTTGGGCTGTTCTGCTGGAGGACCTTGCCATGCTGGCTTTCCTGATGAAATTTTCATGCACTTTGGTCCTCATCTTGGCTATTGCTTTCTGGCTCTGGAGGGGAAGATGGTGCACTGCTCAGTCTCATGGAAAAGCTTGTCACATTGGCTTTCTTGATGGGAAACTCAGCCTTCTTCATCACTGAAGGAGCTCCAGACCTCGCTGTTCCTGAGAATGGCTGTGGTAGTTTTTGTGGAAGGCTCTGGTACTTACTTTGAGTGTTGCTTCCCAGCTCCAGTTCAGATCCGTCAGCTGCCTAGTACTGAAACTTCATCCTGTCAGCATAGATTTCCTAGCTGGCAACACTGACCTTTGGGCCTTTCCAGCACAGATCAATAAAGTGGGCCTGCATGAAACTTGGCATGGGATCTAGGACTTGTGGGAGGGTCTGTTATAAGCTCTATGTCCTCAGTCGTAATCTTTAGTGTGCAGAGAGGATACCTGCACTTGTTGTATTTTATTTATTTATTTATTTATTTATTGTTTTGTATTTAGTACAGGGTCTCACTACACAGATCAGACTTGTAGTGATTCTCCTGTTTCCAGCCTCCCAAGCGCTGAAATTACAGTCACATGCCATAACACCCAGTCTCAACTGCTGTCTCAGTGCACCCCAGGAATGGGGCTAGTAACACTTGACAAGAATTAGACCCTGATCCCTGTGTCTGACTAACCAGGTGCTTTAATCTGCTTAGCTATCTGGTTGGTTCTGTGCTTGCTTTATATAATTCTTTGAATGATGTTTCATAAAATGTTATAAAATGTGTTATGTTTTATATTGTTCACTAGAAAAACCCAAACAATGGCAAACTTCACTCGCAAAACTGTATGATACTTCAATACACATGAATGCCTAAACTGAAGAAAAAAGAATAAACTTCTCAAAAGTGATGTTATGTATTTAGAACCAGTTAATACACACAAAAAGTTGTCCAACATATGCACTGGAGAGAGACCAAGAGGTTTCTGGAACAGTGGATATCCATTTTAAAAAATAAGTATCTTAAGATGAACTTAGGTAAGGTTTTAATTTTGTATATATTCTTTATTTTTTATTATTTTTAAAGAGTACAAAATAGCAATAAAATTAGTGATGCTATAAACTCAACAGTATGTATTGCATAGCATTATGCAAGATTATACGAACTCAATAGTATTTATTGTAGTGCATAGAATTATCTTTAACTCAGTTGTTTAGACTACCAGATATATGCATGAAAAATTGGAAAAAGAAAGAAATTAAGAAGAGAGAAACAGAAAAAAAAGAGAAAAGAAGATAAAAAAAATTAACATTAACTGCTCCTTTCCATGCAGAATTGTAACATTGGAACTTTAACTCTAGTTATCCCCATGTTCAAAATAGATCAAATACTTTTGATCTATGAGGTCAGAGAAGGCCCCATAGAATAAGTGCTTGATTGGTAAGGAAAGGGTCTGACTTCAATCCCCAGTTCTTCCGAAAGAAAGAAAGAAGGAAAGAGAGAAAGCAAGAACAAAGTTATACCTCAAGTAGGCAAAGATTTTGCTTTCATAAGAGCCCAAGAGTAAAATCAACAAAAACAAAAAGTGGTGAATAATATTAAAATTATTTTTCATTACAAAAAACACTATCAAAGAGTTAAGAGACACACTATATATTAAAAAAAAAAAACTCCCAACTATTCATAGGACAAAAGATTAGTATCAAAATATAAAGAATAAACGAAGAAAACAATGAAATTCAGAAATGAGAAAATGATTTGAATGTGTGATTTTTAAAGAAAGAAATACAAGGGCTCGTCAAATAGCTCATTGGATTAAAGTATCTGCATGCAGATGTGGGGGCTGGGGATTCAATCCCTTTGCCTGCCCTGCAAGCTGTGCCCACCGGTCATGCTGACCTGGCAATTGAGCCTGGCTGTGGTGGAGTTTGCCTGTTATTCCAACTCTTGGGAGGCTATAATCAGATGGATCATTACAAATATGATCTATTAGTGAGACCCTTAATACCGTGTAGACCTTTCCTAAAATACAAACAACAAAAACAACAAAAGTAAACCAAAGAAATACAGATACAATGATTGTTAGCAAAATTTGAGGAGGACAGAATCTTGAGAAATAGTTGACCAATGATTATTATGCTACAGTTTGACAGGAGAAAGTCTAGTATTTATTCTATTGCAACATACAGCTATATTGATATTGATAATATAGTTCATACTGTTAGAAGTTGAAACAGGGGCCAGGGAGATGGCTCAGTAGAAAAAGCGCTTGCCTGGCAAGTGCAAGGGCCTTAGTAAAATCGCCGGTTCTGCAAAGAAGTTAAAAGAATTTCAAATATCTCCTCCATGAATTAATGATAAGTGAAGAGATAGGTTTACCATGATTTTAAATTAACAGAGCAGCCCCAGAGACCAGCCAGAGACAGCGAAGCGACTCCACCATTCTCCTAGATCCCGCCCATGACCACCCAGCCCTAGAGACCTCCTGAGACAGTGAGACCATGCCTACTCGATCCTGCCCATACTGTCCAGACCCACAGACCGGTCTGAGACAGCAGCTGACTCAAGCAGCCTCCTGGATTCTGCCCAAAGCTCTCCCAGCGAGTGGGATGACTCATCAGGATTCCCAGAACAGTGAGAGTGTGGTGAGTCTGAGAGAGAGCCATTGGCTTCTTCCCACACAGACTACCCAGATCCCTTCCCCCAAGGCCTCCAAGCCAGTGACAAGCCTGAAACCTCAGGACCCACTCACCAGCACCTCCGAAAATCCCCTGCCCTAAAGCCTGCTGAACAAGTGGGAATTTCCTTGATTCTCTGGGCATCAAATTTCAGTGAGTGTAGAATGCCAGGCCTGCCCTGCCAGAGAGACATTTCCCAGGGATTTCCTGCCAACCCACCACCCGTGGCCTGGTGAGAGCTCTAGGCACACTGTGTCAGAGAAACATTTCCAGGTGATTACCGGTCCCACCACACAGCCCCAGAACCAATGCAGGTCGGCCTGGAGTGAGAACTCCAAGCCTGCCACGCTGGAGGGACATTTCACAGCAATCCTTGGTCCCACACCACGGACCGAAACCCAGCACAGCCTGCCCTATGAGGGAGGGCTCCAGGCCCACTGCACCAGAGGGACCTTTCCCAGTCTTCTCGGGTTATGGCTTGTAGACCTGGACCCAACTGAGGCTGGCTGACTCAGTACAGCCTACTCAGAGAATAAGATCATCCAATATCCTTGTGTGAGCCCAGAAGACACAACAAAGCCCAGGCCTGCCTACCTGGGGAACAACCGGCCTGACACAGAGGGCTAAACCCGGTAAGTTTCCGGATCCTCGCCCCAAAGCCAGCTAAGACGGGGAAGTTTCATTACTTGCTCTGCATCCCAGTTCCATTCGTGCTTCCCTGAACAGGGAACCAAGAGAGGGGAACCAAATGAGCTGCAGCAAAAAAGGAACTGAACACAACAGCTAGATTCAGGATAGGCATAACTGGATAATCTCAAACTTAAGAGACTGGCACCTGAATCTCATAACAAGCTAAGGTTATAATTGCACCAAAGCTCTACACCAAAGGTCAAAGGTCACTGCTATACAAAATGAAAAAGAAAAGGGGAAAAATGCAAACCCAGATGTCAAGTCCATCAAGAAGGGCAGAGGAAATCACCTCAGCTGCAATGAATCAATTAAGAGATAGAGCAGTAAAGGAACAACAGCAGAAAGCTATAGAGGAAATAAAATGAGAAGTAATTCCCCAAATTAAAAAAGAAATATCTGAATACATAGTATCTGAAATAAAGAATGAATTCCAGAAATATGGGGTGGAAAAACTATGCTCAACCAGAACAAGTACACAGACCACTATTCCACCTGATATATATGAATTAACAGCATCTGAAGCAAAGAACAACAGCAGAAACAGCATGAGGAACTCAAAGCAGAAATAAGTTCTGAAATCAAAAAAGAACTTTTTGAATTCATAGCATCTGAAATACAGAAACAAGTCCAGAAATATACAGAGGAAACCCAACTTGGAAGAAACACCGCAGAAAAAGAATTAATAACTACCTCTAAAGAAGACATGGATAAAAAATAAATGAGATCCAAAACACGATGGATTCCTTGAATGAGCAATACAGAAAAGAAATAGAACACATGAAACACAGTCAAAGAGATATAGAAGAACTAAAGATGTCTATCACAAGTCTACAAAACTGTCTGAGTAAAAGCGAAGACAGGGTTTCAGATCTTGAAGATGCTGGAGCAGCTAGTAAAAAGGTGAGAAATGATCTCTTAAAAACAAGGAGAATGACGGAAAAATAATCAAGCATCTGCAAGATGAGGCCAGGATGAACAATGTGAGAATAATTGGTATCAATGAGATTGAAGGAGGCAATACAAATGACTTGGAAAGAATTTGGGGAGAAATAATAGCAGAAAACTTCACAAATATCAAGAAACAATCCAAAATTTAGCTCACGGAATCATACAGAACACCAAATAACCTCAACCCAAGTAGAAACACACTGAGACATATAATAGGTAAGATCGCAGAAATCCAACACAAAAATGATATTCTGAAAGCTGCTAGAGAGAAGGAGTTCACAGCCAAAGGAAAACCCATCAGAATTACAGCCGACTTCTCTACACAAACAATGAAAGCAAGCAGAGCATGGAGTAGAGTTCTTCAAGTCCTACACGAAAACAAATTCCAGCCCAGACTACTATACCCTGCAAAACTCTCTTTCAAGTTTGATGGAGAAGTGAAATACTTCTATGACAAAGAAGAACTAAAGAATTTCATGATGACAAAGACATCCCTCCACAGGCTGCTGAAAGATGTTCTAGAGCGAGACCACAATGACCAGAACTCCATGAATGAGAAAGGAAGGAACCCACTAAACAGGACAGACAATTAAACACAGGTTACAAAGGAATAAACAACACCAGGTAAATGTCATGACAAACACAAGTGAGCACATTTCAATTATAACCATCAATGTAAATGGACTCAATTCTCCAATTAAGAGAAATACACTGGCACAATGGATTAGGAAACAAAATCCAACAATATGCTGTATACAAGAAACACACTTAACTCAAAAGGACATACATAGGCTCAAAGTCAAAGGATGCTACATGACCCAGCACCTCAGAAAAAAGCAGGAGTAGCAATTCTGTTCTTGGACAGTCTCAACTTCAAACCAAGAATAATCAAACGACACAAAGAAGGTCACTATATATTGGTCAGGGGAAAAATTCACGAAGAAGAAATAACACTCATAAATATCTATGCACCAAATACAGGAGCACGGAACTATGTAAGACAAATCTTAAGGGATATGAAAAAGTTAATGTCTAAGAAAAAAATCTTAACAGGAGACCTTAACACACCCTTGTCTCAAAATGAAAGGTCAATCAGACTAAAAATTACCAAGAAAGAAGCAGAACTGAACCAGAGCTTGGAACAAATGTACCTGGTAGACATATACAGAGTGATCCACCCAACCACAGCTAAATACACATTTTTTTTCAGCTGCACACGGGTAATTTTCCAAAATAGACCACATACTAGTCCAGAGGTCCTGCTGAAGTATACGCAAGAATACAGACATTATCCCATGCATAGTATCTGAGCACAATGTAATGAAACAGGAAATAAATGACAAAAGAAACCAGAAAAAAACCCTAATTCATGGAAACTAAACAACACCCTACTCAGCAATCAATGGGTTGCAGAAGAAATTCAACAATATCTACAATTCAGTGAAAATTCAAGCACAACTTACCAGAATTTATGGGATGCAATGAAAGCAGTCCTCAGAGGGAAAATAATTGTTATGAACTCACACATTAGGAAAAGTGAAAGGGAACAATTTAGCATCCCAATGTTGCACCTCCGACAACTAGAGGTGAAAACAAAACCCAGAGCACAAAGACAGGACGAAATCATAAAGGTTACATCAGAAATTAACTCAATTGAAACAAAAAAAAACAGTTCAAAGAATCCACAAATTAAAACATTGGTTCTTTGAAAAACTAAATAAAGTTGGTCAAAGAGAGGCAAAAGAAAATTCAAGTACAAGCGATAAGGAATGAAACAGATGCACTCACCACAGACCCAGTGGTAATTCAGAAGATTATCAATTGATACTTCGAGAATCTTTATGCTCACAGAATAGAAGACACAGAAGAAATGGATAGATTCCTCGAAAGGTAAAAATTTCCAAAACTGAATCAAGAAGATACAACAACTCTCAATAGTCCAATAGCAGCCTATAAAATATGAAGCGTAATAAAAAGCCTACCGCAAAGAAAAGTCCAGGGCCTGATGGATTCACAGCTGAATTCTACAAGAAATTTATAGAAGATATAATACCCGCACTCCGTGAACTCTTCAATAAATTTGAAAAGGAAAATGTTCTCCCCAAATCATTTCTGGAGGTAAGTAAAATATTGATTCCAAAACTAGGTAAATACACAAGCAAAAGGGAGACGTACAGGCCAATCTCTCTCATGAACATAGATGCAAAAATGCTCAACAAATTACTGGGAAACAGAATAGAGCAAATCATCAAGAATATCATACACCATAACCAGGTAGGATTCATCCTAGGGATGCAAGGATGGTTCAATATTCAAAATTCTATTAATGTAATACACGATATTTATAGATTGAAATCTGAAAACTACATGATCATCTCAATTGATGCACAGAAAGCCTTTGACAAAGTCCAACACTCATTCATGTTCAAGGACCTACAGAAAATTGGAATAGATCGACTCTATTTTAACTTGATAAAAGCCATCTATGACAACCCAAAAGCTCATATAATCCTCGATGGGGAAAAACTGAAATCTTTTACTCTTAAATCAGGTACAAGACAAGGATGTCCTCTATCACCCCTCCTATTCAATATAGTGTTGGAATCCTTAGCAACAGCCATTAGAAAAGAGGGAGTAATAAAGGGAAAAAGAATAGGAAAAGAAGAAGTTAAATTATCACTATTTGCAGAGGACATGATACTTTACTTGGAAGAGCACAAAAATTCCACCAAAACAGTACTAGAACTGATAGGGAAATTCAGTAGCATAGCAGGATACAAAATCAATACTCAAAAGTCAGTAGCATTCCTCTACACAGGTAAGAAGCACACTGAAAGGGAAACAATAGAAACAATTCCTTTACAATAACACCGCTGGAAATGAAATACCAAGGGATTCACTCAACCCAGGAAGTCAAAGATCTTTTCAAGGAAAATTGCAACTCCCTAAGAAAACAGATTATAGAGAATTTCAGAAAATGGAAAGATATTCCATGCTCCTGCATAGGAAGAACCAACATTGTGAAGATGGCCGTACTCCCAAAATTGCTGTACAGATTTAATGCAATCCCTATCAAACTGCCACCAGCACACCTCCCAGATATAGAGAAATCAATCCTAAAATTTGTTTGGAACCACAAACGATCTAGAATAACAAAGACAATCTTGGCCAATAAAGACAAGGCCAGAGGTATCACAATTCCTGATTTGAAATTGTACTAGAAAGCCACTGTGATAAAATCAACATGGTATTGGCAACAAAATAGACCTGAGGATCAGTGGAATAGCTCAGAAGATGCAGAGGCATCTATGTAAATACTCAGTCCTCTTATCTTTAAGAAAGGGGCTACACAAGATCACTGGAAGAAAGATAGCCTCTTTAACAAATGGTTCTGGAAAACATGGCTTACTATATGCCGAAAACTAAAACTTGACCCAGCTCTATCACCATGCAATGAGGTAAAGTGAAAATTGGTTAAAGATCTAAACATTTACAAAGAAACAATCTCCTGGAGGCAAAAGCAGAAGGAACTCTTGAAGACATAGGGGTAGGTAAAGAGCTCATGCACAAACCTATATTTGCACGGGAACTACTTGAAAGAATCAACAACTGGGATCAACTCTTCTTATGGAGCTTCTGCATGTCCAAAGAAATTGTCAACAGAGTGAAAAGACAACCCACAAATTTCGAAAAAAATCCTAACTATTAAGCAATCAGAGGACTACTGTCTAGAATATACAAAGAACTAAAATATAACAGGCCCTCAGATTTAAAGACGCAATTCAGAAATGGGCAACTGAGATGAACACATATTTCTCAGAGGCCGAAATTAAAGCAGCGAATAAATATATGAAAAATGCTCCACATTGCTAGCCATTCGTGAAATGCAAATAAAAACAACACTGAGATACCATCTCACTCCAGAAAGAATGGCTATCATAAAGAAATCAACCAACAACAAATATTGGAGAGATTGTGGGAAAAAGGGAACACCGCTCCACTGCTAGGGGGAATGTAGACTGGTACACCCATTATGGAGGTCAATGTGGAGACTCCTGAAAAGAGTATGACTAGAAATTCCATTCAAATCGGCTATCCCCCTATTGGGAATTTTCCCAAAGGATCTGAAAACATTGTATCATAGTGATATATGTGTACCTATGTTTATAACAGCGCAATGTGTGTTAGCAAAATCTTGGAAATAACCAAGATGTTCATCACATGAGGAATGGTTGAAAATGACAAGGTATTTCTATGTAATGTAGTATTACTCAGCTATTAAGAATGATAAGTTTGAAGCATTTATACTGAACTGGATGCCACTTGAACATATACTCATAAGTGAAATAAACCAGACACACATGTGTAAATATCATATAGTCTCCCTAGTGGAACTAGAGAAAAGCAGAAATACAAAAGGAAATGTACAACAACAACTAAAATCAATTGAGTCAGATAAGGCAAAGTGAATGGCATATGCTGCAGGATACAAATCAGCTTTTCTTCTGAATGGTTACCAACCTATGTTCACAAATCAGAGTTGGAGAAATAGAAGAGCCACAAGGCCAGCCAACATTTTGGCCCTAGCCTTTCAAGGTCAGCGAAGACTCAGGACATAGGAGAACCTGTAATGCAACATCATGAAACTCAGTTAAGCTCCAAATTTTCTGAACAAGGAGATTATGGCACTACAGAAGAAAGAGATCAAAATTCTATAGTGTGCCTGGGGAGAGTCACATGGAGAAAATCTTTCGCTCAGGCTCTCACAGCGAGCCAACTGTTCAAGCATTTGCAGTGACTCATCCATGTGGATGACACAGCCTAAGGATCTATAGAATAAGGAATAAGACTGCAAGATAAACACTGAGTGGACTTCAGTGACCACATAGGAAACATAAAGTACATGTGTTGGTGTATATGTTTTGCTCTATGTAGGTCTTAACCATCCAGCAGAAAAGTATGAGAATGAAGTATTCATCACGGGGCCATAATATGAAGCTGAGCTATAAATGGCTATGGTCGACAACTTCTTTGAATAACTCACTGTTATTGTGGAATGCTGGACTGTGTTGGATTATGTTGTCGAGTTCAAGCACCTAAGTTAGTTAAATGACAATGGAGTGCCCATCTTTGACAAGTGTACATTAAGGAAGGTGTATAGAAAGGGAAAATCATGATGTGTGTGTATACACAGTACAGTTAGTATAGATAACCCTGTGCTTCTATATGATCCTATGAGAGGCAAGATTTGCACTAATGGTGGTTGGATAGGATAGTATTTCAGCTTCTAGTACTATAGACAACCACTAGAAAAATAACAGTGTAGAAAGTATTAATTATTGAATCTTTGATGTAATTCAGGTATAGAAAATAAGATACGCTAACAGCTACACTCTCTTTATTTAATGATAAGGGACATACGGTATAATAATGTATGTAAGTAGAATATCATGTATGCACCTTATAGGATACCAAAACATTATGAAAACAGTTTGCAATGTATTAATTTATCAAATTCATCTTATCAAGTTATCTTAAAAATGTCTCATTGATGTTTGTACTTCAATAAAACAAAAATTGAAAAAAATAAAAATAAATTAACAGAGATTACATATGTATTGAAACACAGTATTGCAATCCAAAAATGTATACAGATTTCATATCTCTGTTAAAATTTTAAAAGGGCCAGATAAATGCAGTAGTTCATGCATTAAAACCTGCCTGGCAGGCGGAAGGTCCTGAGTTTGGTCTCCAGTTACAAAAGGGGAAAAAGAAATTTGAAAATAAGACTATGAAACTTTTAGAAAAGATGTGATTTAGTACATGCAAATGTACAAGGATATTTTCAACAAGCATCCAAATGAATATGGAACAGAAGTAAAAACTGTAATGAAATCAAACTAAAAGTTTTTTTCCCATCAAAGGAAAAATTCATCAGATCAAAGGGAGCCTATAGTTAGAGTGAAATTGTTTAAAACTTATATCTGATCTGTTGAAACAGAAACTGAATAAGAACTTTAACAAATAATGCAATCATAAAACACAAATAACATGACTAAAAATAATATATATATATGCATATAAATGTATATCAAATGCCCCATAAATATATTACTGATTTTTGAGGAATATTATTTCAAGATGCATCTCAGCCTAGAGGTTAAGAGATATAGTGTTAGTGTGGGAATGGAGTGTGAAGTGATTAGAACAATTAAAATGAGTTAAGTACATGTATAAACTCTTCACGAAGAATATAACCCCATCATATATTGCACAGATATAGTAACAAAATAGCACTATATGGAGTACAAACATAAAATTATGTATCAATGGATAATAAACTGTAGCAGTATAACAAAAATCAGTAAATGGCCATAGAAAATTTTCTTTAAAAAATTGTACTGAAAAGCCGGCCTAATAGGCTCAGCAGACTAAAGTGTGTGCTTAGGCGTATGTAGGAACTGGGGTTTGATCCCCAGCGTACTGTGCTGGCCCTGTCCCCACGGGCATGCTGAGAGGAAAAATGAGACTGGGCATGGAGTTATGTACTTGTAATCCCAGCTCTTGGGAGGCTGAAAACAGGAGGATCACTATGAGCATGATCTGTGTAGTGAGATGCTGTAGATCCTGAATTAAATATAAAAAATGTACAGAGAAATCTGGATAATCAAGTGCAAAGGATAAATTTAAGTGCCAATGCAATACCTCAAATGAAAATGAATTCAGTCAAATTCCATGAACACAAAAATGCAAGATGGCATATATAATCCTAATATCTACAATTCCTGTAATAATTTCAGACAAGACTGATAAACTGTCAGGGATTACAAAGGTACTACAGAATGATAATGCATTAATTCCCTCTTAAGTCATAGCAGTATATGGTTTTAAATGTTTAATGAAAGAGTAGTAATATAGGACTGTTCTGCCATAATGTTGTATATAATTAGATTTCTAAATTTTGGTGTAAAAATTTGTAATTGTTTATTTCTAATTTTTTGACAATTTTTCAAATTCTGGACAGATTTAAAAATCAGCATATCAGTTATGGATGGATGATACTTCTTTCTTGTTATGTCTAAGGTGTTTGATATTCTGATGGATACTGACGTTCAACTCAATAGCAGATGATTTTCAGGTAATAATATAAAGCTTTTCTTCTGGAGGGTTGACAGTTTAAGTTTGCAGACCAAAAATTAGAGAAAAAGAAGGGATGCAAGGATAGCCAACATTGTGGGCCTGGTCCTTCAAAGTCAGTAAGGACTCAGGACATAAAGAGAACTTGTTATATCCTATAACTCAATGGTTTCCCAAATTTTCTAATCACAGAGATGATGGGGCCACCGAGGAAAGTGATCAGTGATGTAGAGAATACCCAAACAGAGTCACATGGAGAGAAAAAATTTTCTCAGGCTTTCACAGAGAGCAAATGTGTCAAGCAATGTCCATGATTCAACCATATGGCTGACGCGGGCAAAAGATCTACAAACTGCTGTACAAGGTTTCAAAGTAAATCCTGAAGGGATTTGACTGACCTTTTCAGACACAAACGTTACATTTTTTTGTTATATAGGTCTTGCTTCATCTTGATCTTAACCACCCAGCAGAAAAGTATAAAAATAAGGTATAAAAAGTAAAGACATATTAATATGCTGAGATATAAAAGGCTCCCCTCAACAACTTTTGATATTGCTAGTCTTCAGGATAACCCACTACCATTATAGACTACTGGAGTATACTGGATTACTTTGCTGAATTCAAGCACCTACAATATATAAATGGCAATGGAATACACATCTCTGATAAAAGTAAACAAGAAAGGGGGATATAAATGAAGGTTCTTTTTTGTAGTGAAAAAAGTATATACCTGTGTATACAAAATAGCACAGATATGAAGCCATTTTCTCTTACTTCAATGAGAAAAAGGGTTTGTTTAGACATGATATCATGTCTGCATATTTTACTATGAATAACTACTACCAAGAAAATATGCAATGTATTATTATAACTATCCTACTAGCCTGTTTCGAAACTGTGTCATTGCTACTTCTTTCTCAATAAAATTAATATAAAAATAATAAAAGAGAAGTAAAATATATGGTGAACCTCTGAAAAAAGAAAAAAATGGATTTTGATTTGTGTCTTCTTAAATAATTAGTAAACACAATATTAGTAGGCACAAAATAATTTAACGTATGATTTACCTCCAAAACACTACTAATCAACCTCCTCTAAAGTTTGAAACTTATATGGAACATTTCCCAAGGCAGAATAGATCAGGGCCACAAAAATTTCAAAAGTATAAAGTTTAGAACTCTTAGAAAGTATATTATATCATGCCACAATATCGAACACAAAATAAGTATTAGAAGGATAATGGAA
>PVKA01033333.1:0-24490 GCA_004027165.1 Ctenomys sociabilis
AAAAAAAAAAAAAAAAAAAAAAAAAAAAAAAAAAAAAAAAAAAAAGAGGGCAGCAGTTGCAAGTAGACGAAAAGTCTCAACTGTGAACATTCTGCTACTCACAACTCACTCATCTGAAAACCATCCCACTTGCTATCAAAAAAAGAAAAAACTTACTAAAGAAAAAAATGTAAACTGTGATTGCGTAGAGCTAAAAAAGGAAACTGTGGTCATATATCTAACTTCAGTAATGAAAAGTGATTTCCTGTCTCAACATCTGTGAAAATTTTCTTAATGCTAGAGGGTTCAATGTCTTCTTGGGAAGTGTGCTATGTAGCATGTATGACCATTAAAAAACCTTTACTATATTCTATATTTTTCAAAACCAATAAATTCTAATGATACCCTATAAAGTCAGGAAAGACATGAGCAACACAAAATCCACAGAGGAGGATTCTGGGAAGAGTAGCTGAAGGGATCAAAATTGAAACAAATAAGTAGGTGGAACAGTGAGTAAATATTGCAGCAATTCTAAAACAAGTAGTAGAAGAAGTGGAAACATATTAGAAAGAAAATAACAATCATAGAAAGAAGAAAACTCAATTCTGGTGAATATTCCTTTGGGGAGAGTTGGAGTTACTGTTAAAAATCCTGAGCAAACTGAATATTAGTTACAGGAAAAAATGAGCAAAACAGAAATTTATTCATGAACCTATCTCTGACAAGTTTTACTTGAATGTAGCCACAATGTGTTTTCCAAGCATGGAAAGACACTTTTGCCTCCAAAGTTGTTTGTCAATAAAATGAAACTTTCAAAAACATGGAACACTTGACATTTCATTTTAATGAGGCATTAGAGATTTAACAATCCTGATAGCAGTTTTGTAGAATATCTTGATTTACATAGCAAATCCTCTCCCAGACCATGAGACAGGGGAAGAAATTTTAAAAGACTGAGTCCCAGAGGCATGCCTGAGGTTATGTGGCAGGATGCCTGAGGATTCACAAGTGAGACAATGCTTAGGTCTACTTAGATGTCTCTTAACTTTGCCATATAATGCATCTTAGAACAGAGAGCCTGTCATACTCAGTCACAAGCTCCAATGCTTGTTATTTTTCTTTTTTATGTATTTGGCACAGAGTCTTAGTACACAGCTTGGACTTGCCACGATTATCCTATCTTCAGCCTCCTCAGTGCTGGGATTACAGATGTGTACAATTGCCAGCTCAGCACATCCCAGGGCAGGGCCAGCAGTGTGTGTGGTACTGGGAAAATAAAACTGCAGTCCCTGTACTTGCCTGAGCAGGGGCTTAGTCCACTGAACTATCTCACTGGCCCTGATGCCTGGTATTTTTCACCCCACATTTGTCTGAAAGGTAAAAGGTCCCTCAGACAAAAGCCTGTACAGACAGAAATAGGGATACTGGAGTTTCAGGGACAGGACAGGAAAGGAGGAAAAGAAAATGAGCAGCCTCTATATTTCATCAATTGTATTAACTTAGTCAACATACTTTATTCAGCATAATTAAATGCCTCCTACTGCATTCAGACACACTGTGGGGCTTTAGAGAGAGGTAAGGATGTATGTACAGCCACATATGATGGAGTGCAATTTTCAAAATAATAATTAATCTGTCATAGCCATGGAAATCATGTATGGAGAGAAGGATTCATCCTAGTGACCTAGTCCTGATGCTGAGGGTGTAAGGCCTTGGGCAGGGATGCACTGACTGCTCGAATTCATTTGGCCAAATTCCACTTCCATATGGGAGCAGAAAGGGGAATTGTGCCTCTCCCACAAATTTTAGACAATGTATTTTCAGCTACAAAGTAGATAATGAAAATACTTATCTTATTTCTAAAAAAACACTCAATTTCTTAGCCATCTTTAAAATGTCTACTTAATTCACCATGTAACATCCCTCAGGAGGGAGAGGGAAGCAGGAGTGACAGAAAACAGCTAAGTGTCTGAGAAAGCAACTAATTCATTTGTGACACTTAAATTCATAAGTAAGGTACTCTACCTTCCTGAAATGCTTTTTGTGCATTGTGGGAAGTACTGTAAATCTTTACTCAATAATTTGGCCTCTAAATGTTAGCTATACTAAATCATCCCAGCCTATTTTTTTTTGTCTGGTATAGTAAGGCATTTGTATATTCACTATAATCTCAGAGTTTTAGGTTTTTATACATTTATTTTTTAAAATAATTTTATTGAGAAACAAATAGCAATGAGACAGTTTCAAAACAGATTACTAGCACAGTTTCAATAATTAATACATTGCATATTGTTGTCTTAGTGGTTATTCATTGTACAAGATGCAGATCTCTCTATTCACTGAATTAAGAGAATGCAGCTGTATATCTATCCTAACTATTTTGGATATACACATACAAGATGGCCCTTCATTTGTATCCCACCTTTATGGCTAGTTTTGTCAGAGAAGGGTATTCCGTTGTCATTTAACTATTGTGGGTACATGAATTCAGCAAAATATTCCAACATAGTCCAATAGTACATAATAGTAGGGGATTTTTCTGTAGGATTGGTAATGTCCGAAGTTATTGACTTGAGCCTTTTACAGCTCAGCATATCAGAGTTTTAGAATTGTTTTTGTATGGTTAATGTTCAGTCATTTAATATTCTGCATAGAGTGGTGATACAATGTTGACATTGATCCATACCTAAAGAAGAGACTTAAGTTGCAAAATGTTCAGAGTTGTTCAGATGTAAATGCTAAAATGATAGGAGATAAAAAGGAATGGAAGCACAAGCAGCCTCTTTTGGTAAAGGCCAGAGTTTGTTGGATACTCTTGAAAATAATAACATACTTTCATTCCATTTGTCTCATTAGCAGCAGCTGACAATAGATGGCAGGTTTGTTGCACAACATCCAGTCTCTACAAAAGACTGCGTAATTTGCATGACTTTTAGATTTATGAGAAAACAGTTTAAACTTTCTGAGACTTGGATTGTTACCCATGCCATGGCACCCAAAGGTTATTGTCTGAGAAGTACAAATGAGGCTGATATAAGTAAGTTGCATGAAGGGCCTGGAAGATAGCTCAGTAGAATAAGCACTTCCCTGGCAAGCACAGAGGCCTGGGTTCAATCAGATTCTGAAAAAAAAAAAGTCTTATGAATTCTTCAGCAAATAATGCAGAAGTGTTTTGTTTTTCAAAATCAGTCTTGTAACCTACGACAAATAGTGTCAGTCCTTTAAACTATCACTTCAAAAATTAAATATCTACCATTTAACTCTGTTTTTAAAGGCCCTTTGGCGGCTAGTTGGTGTTGCCTCTAGTACAGTGCTCTGTGATTTGGAAATCCTTAGTTTTTCTTTCTTCTTTTCTTCCCCATCCTTCCTTTCATCCTCCTCTCTATGTTTCCTTTTTCTTATATCAGTTATTTTTTTAATTTCTAGAATTCAATACAAATCAAAGTTTCACTTACATTTAAGCTTAAACTCCAAAAGTAACAATTATTGACTGGTAGATGAAAGAAACAATCTGAGACTGTTTCACAAAACTGAAATGTATCTTGTATTTTAATTTTATTTTTTATCTATACATAATGATTCTATTGAGTGTGGGGAGCTGGCACAAGAACATAACACATTTGAAATAGTTTTACTTCCTTTTTCTCTCTTCTCCCTTATTCCTTCCTCTATCCCTTGGTCGCCTGCTAAACTTTATCTTATGAAAGCAGGAGAGGTACTGCATATTTTAACATTGTCTTCTTGGCCTCAAATATTCACACATACAATTACAAGCTCTGTGTAGGCTAGCCCAGGACTTCCGCCTCAGACAGACCCCGCTTTCTCTAACCTTGCCTAACACAGCTCCATTACTTACCGGACACAAGTACAGTGACACAGCTCTGTGCAAGTTGGTGAAACTGGGGTCTCACGACTCCCCTTGTCTGGACCACAAAATCAGACAAGCAGGTTTATAAATCCTTGGTCTGAATCTCCCTGGAGGCTCATGAGTAACCTCTGTGGGACTGGTGCTCAGAGCAACATTAAATGTGCATGTGCTGGATGGAGCTGTTAAGGAGAATCACTGGAGGCCGTTACTAGATATTCAGTTTAGTACATGGTGGTTTAGAACATGAAACCAGCCATGCCAGCCGCACCCCCGGGGTGCGCTGAGGTGGCGATTGAGACTAGGTGTGGTGATGCACTCCTGTAATCCTAGCTCTTGGGAGGTTGTAAACTACAAGTCACTATAAATCCAATCTAATAGTGAGACCCCAAACACCCTATAGCTCCTTCCCCAAATCCCCCCCCGCAACAAAAGAAAAATAGAAAAAAGCATAGAACATGAAACCATGTCATTGTTCTGCTCCTCAGCTGATATTATTTTACCTACTTAGGGAAAGAAATCTGTCCCCAGGACCTCTCTTTTCTGGCCCAAGGGCCCAAGAATATCTTTTTTTTTTTTTTTTTTTTTTTTTTTTCGGAACCGGGGATTGAACTCAGAACTGAGGCCCTTGTGCTTGCCAGGGAAGGTGCTTATTCCACTGAGTCATCTTGCACCACATTTAGAGTCCCAGACAAAGAAGTCTCCTATCTCCCCTCCCATTGGTAAATGCTCTATTTCCATTATTTTTCAACTCTTTTTAAAAAACCCTTTTCCCTCCCTTCCCTTTCCACTCTATCCTACTCTTGTTCCTCTTACTATTTGAAAAAGATCTTCCCACTTTCTAACGTAGGAAGGAGACAAAATAAAAAAAAGAATTAAGTTGCATTATGCACATGTACAAGTTTTCCACAATGAATGTGATCACTTCGTGCTAAAGCTTGTACTACTAATAAAATGCTTGAAAATTACATAAAAGAAATCTATGTTCTCCAAAAAACCACTCCTTTTCTTGATTCAGATTTCTTTATCCTCTTTGAATTTTATAGTTAGCAAACATACCTTTGAAAACTAAAAGTAAAATATTTTCTAGTTATATAAACTTGAAATATTTTAATACCTCCTGACATAGTACATAGGAAAATAACAAAGAGCATAATCGAAAGACATGAGAAGTTGCAGTATGCTCCTGGATGAACCATAAAGAGCTCTCAAAGTGATAGTTATGCAGGACTATATAAAATACATTATTTTATAGGTCCTTATTTAAAAGGTCATTGAAGATTTCTATGAAACAGTACCAATTTTATGTCGAGTTACACACATATTTTTTTCATATACTTGGGTGTATATGTGTGTATAAAGGACAGAGAAGAAGTAATATAAAGTGACCAGAAAACAGAAATATACTTTTAAAAGTTTCTAATACTAGGAAAAGATATCATATGATGTCTTTTAGATAAATTAAATTCAAAGATACAATATAAATCTTAAAACAAAAATTAAGATTAAGCCATATTCAGGAAATTAGATATTAATTAATTTAAAATTAAATGTTTCAAAACCATTGAACTGAGAAAAAGTTTTCTTGATAGTAAAGAAATATTAAGAATAAAACATAAGATAAATGGTGGAATGACAAATAAATGACCATCACTTCTGACAGTTTGAGGATAGGATATTGCACAAAGTTCTAGTGTATTGTGGACATGGATAATGACCATGACAGTTCAAGTGTCACTTGTGGGACTGAGCTACAGCTATTTCCTTGAAATCTACCCTGTAGTCCCATATGGAATCTTGACTCATAGGGTGCAAGAGAAGTCATTTGTAGAGTGTGCTGATGGAAATATTTTGCTGTTGTACACAAAAGAATAACTGAAAGACTACTATTGTATACCTCTTATTCTCCTGTATTTGTTTGCCCTATTTGGTGGGTTCTTTCCATTTTTCATTCATGGGGTCGTGATCATTTTGCTCCCTCTCTAGAAAATCATTTAGTAATCTATGTAGGCTTGGCTTTGTCATCATGAAATTCTTTAGTTGTTCTTTGTCATGGAAGTATTTTACTTTTCTGTCATACTTGAGAGTTTTGCAGGGCATATCAGTGTGGATTGGAATTTGTTTTCTTACAAGACTTGAAGTACTTTGCTCCATGCTCTTCTTGACTTGATGGTTTGTGCATAGAAATCTGCCAGTATTCTGATGCGTTTTCCTTTAAATGTGATCTGTTTCTTTTCTTTTGCGGCTTTTAGTATACTGTTCTTGTGCTGAATTTCTGGGATCTTGATTATTACATGTCTGGGGTGGTTTTAATTGGATTGATGTTATTTGGAGTTCTATGTGCTTCGGTTCCCTGAATGTCAGATTGTTGCCCCATATTTGGGAAGTTTTCTGCTATTCCTTCCATCCATATTCTTTTTATATCACCTGTATTGACTCTTTCCTTCTCATTGATACATCTTAGTCTCACATTGTTCATCTTTGCATTGTCTTAAAGGTGTTGAATTATTTTTTTCTTGCATCCTAGTTGTTTTTAAGAGATCTTTGCTTACTTTTCCACTAGCTGCAATGGTGTCTTTAAGGTCAGAGAGTCTATTTTCATTTTCACTCAAATGGGTTTTCCAGCTTGTGATTGAGGTTTTAATTTTCTGTATATCATTTTGGATCTGTTTCATACATTCTGTTTCTTTCCTATATTGCTTATTCAGCAGAGCCATCATTTTTATATTCTGCTCAATTTTTTTATCAGTGCTTCTTTAGAAGCACTTAGTACTTCTTTGATTATAGTTATGGCTATATATTTTTACTTCAGAAATTATTTCTGTTCTGATCTCTTCTATACCTTTCTTCAGTTTTTTCTTTCATTCCAATGCTATTATTTCAGAGATTTCAGGTGTGTGATTTCCAACTTCCTCTATGCTAGTGTCATCTGCATTTGTACTGGATGGACTCGGGGCCTGAGACTGTTTTTTGTTCCTTCTCTTTGTCATTTTGTGTACTGCTGATTTTTGACCTTTTGTGTAGAGCTTAGATAGAGTTATTCCCTTAGCACCAGATCTGGATCTACAAAATTCAGACTCCTTGAGGTGGGTGTGGCTTGGTCTGGCTACTGTGCTCCACTTCTTCCTGCTGCAGCCTTGCAGATGAACCCTTTTCCTCACTCTGGCAAGATGTTCTGCTCCTGAATCAGCTGGGTGGGTCTTGCCTCTAGCCTCTTTGCAGGGAGTTCTGCTGAAGGATTCCAGGCTGGGCCTGTGCTCTGCGTCACTTCTGGCATAGTCTCCTATTAATCAGTTTTGAAACTTTGTCATTGCTATGTTTTTCATTGCCAAGCATCCGGGCTGCCCTGCATCCTTCTTGCTCAGCCAGTGGCCAACAGGGGTTGCAGATGGCATTCTATTGAGACTTAATTCAGATTTTCAAAAAAAAAATTGAAATAAAATTAAGTTTTAATTTAATATGTACAAGATTATTTCTCTGATTGACAATTAAAAATGATCTATCCACATTTATTTCTCATTAATTTCTTTTTATTATAGCAGCACATACTTGTCCTTGAATAAGATTCTCTTTAACTGTCCTTTAGTGTCTTCAAATAAGCTCTTCCTGTTTTCTTAGGAGCAAGATTAAGGATATTTTAAAATATTCACTGGGCACAAATGGAAGGAGTTTGGACTTAGTCTTAATCTGAGCATGTGATCTTAGCTACAAAATTCTTTCTTTCTCTCTTCTTTCTTTCTTTCTTTCTTTCTTTCTTTCTTTCTTTCTTTCTTTCTTTCTTTCTTTCTTTCTTTCTTTCTTTCTTAACAGAACCAGGGATTGAACTCAGGCTCTTGCACTTGCCAGGGAAGCGCTTACTCCACTGAGCCATCTCCCTGGCCCTTAGCTACAAATTTCAATTGCACAGATGTAGACCTTGTCATGAGTGGCTTATCAAATTAGATCCTAAATTAGGAAGGAGGCACCAAAGACCATCTCAGGAAAGCCTTGGACACACAGGTCATCTACGGTGAGCTGAGTCACTGCTCCATAGTCCTCTGGAGGGACTCATGTAATTGACACTATATAGTAACAAAGAAGACTATATCATATCATCAAGGAAAAGGAAAGTCATCATCTTTGTTCCTCCTGAAAATTCTTGGTCATTCTTTCTGTCTTTTGGGGAGTAGCTGCATTAAAATTGTATTAATGAGTGTATCAGTAAGGACTGAAAGTTTGCTTTCTGAGGAGATGTTCCTGAAAGGAGATCAGTGAGGTAATTTGTTACCTAAATTTCATAGTTACCTAATTTATACTCTACCTCTTAGACATACTTGTTCTATAGAAAAAATATTTTCACTTGAAGTACATTTTGGGCAGGTAGCCAAATAATCACAGGCCCAGTATAAAAACCTTAAAACAATTAGATGTTCACCTTCTATAAAAATCTGTTTGGAAATTCTTTATGTTTTTCAAGTAATATTTCCCAAAGTATGAGTATAGTATCCCAACATGATTATGCTATTCATTATACTTTTAAATTAAAAAGAAAACTGTTAAAAGTGTTCATGAAAAGAAGTTTAATTAAAATATTTTTATCATTAAAAAGAAAGTACATGTAGGAAAACTTAAGGTAGATACAAGATTCTGATTATTTCCTCTTTTCTTTAACAGTCATTGGAGCTGTGAAACTTATAGATCAGTGGTCTGAACCAATGCCTGAGTATCCCAGTGGGCTGTTTGCATCATTGAAAGCTTTAACAGGTTCACCATCCCTGACATACTTATGGAAGATGTGTCTATCCTGGGAACCCTCTTGAGCTTTGGAGCCTGGGATTTTTAAGGGTAGCTCGTCACATATCTGCTTTGTGATCAGCATGCTCAAAAAACATCTGACAACAAATAGCCATGACAAATCAATAAATCTAAATCTCACGTTCACAAAAACTACTAGCCTAGTTTTTCCAGGAATTCTGCTTCAGGATAGAGGGTAACATCATTACTCACTATCCATTTTAGTATTCTAGAGGTGTGGTTATCCAACTTTGGCCAAAAGGTATTGCTCTAACTACAAACATCAGTGTAAACATAAAGAACACAGCACACTTTCTTCTAGGCCTCTCCTATTATTGCATGACTTCACTGGATATGTGTTAGCATTCATTCAGCTTTTTCCTTTTCTTTGATTCTATCCTCAGCATGAACATGGGAAGGCACTTAGTCTCCATTACATGTAAGATTTTATTTCTGATGTGAACAAGAATCTTCATTGATGTATATGAGTATCAAGAACTTTATGTCCCTTATTTGCTTATGAAATGTATTTTTCATAAAATAAACTTTAAAAGATAATTTTACTTCCCCACCTACAAATACTAAAGGGTCTAAGAATGAGTCCAAGATGCCATTAATCCATTAATACACTTACCCATGAATCAGAAAAGAGAGATAAGAAAATGATTATCTGAAAAAAATTAAAAACAATTATCTGGCATTGTACTCAACAAATCATATTATATTCTCTGTGGCTTAGCTTCAGTCATATGAATAACTATGCTATTTCTTAAAATTTGCTTTATATAGGTGTTGTTACAGAAATTAGTTATCCAATATTATTCATCCAACTGAAATAAGAAAATACTGAACTTGCACTATAACTATTAAATATCTATACTAGTCTAGAAGTCACAATTTCACATAAAGAACTATGCACAAAGCAATGAAAAGATGTTTCACATATAGAAAAACCACGTAAATATTAGTGTAGTGAATGGGGGCTATTGCATTTTAATAAATATACTATAAAATCTAGTGAATAAATTTATTCTTATAAAGCTAAGGATAATGCTTTGTTGTTTTTTCTTTAAAGAAAACTGAGATTGAAAATAACATGAGGAGTAAAATCAAATGTACAATGACATTTACATGGTAAATTTTCACAGTAGCTAAGGATGAAACAAAAATTCACAGCCTGTGCAATTTGGAGGAATATGTACTAGGAACTGTTCATGCATTTTTTTCTATATCAGTGTAGAGATACATATGAGACTGCATATATGAATTAGATGGCACATGTGAACTAAGATATTAATTTAATGAGATTTAGGTTATGAGCATGACTTCAGACTTTTCTACTCTTTTTTTAAAGAAAAGTTTTAGGATTTTGTCTCGAATCTGCTTAGTTTTCACGACATACACGATGGGGTTCATCACAGGAGGAATGAGGAAGTGCATGTTGGCCATGGCCACGTAGACATGGGAGGGAAGTCTGGGACCAAAGCGGTGCACCATAGACAGGCAGATCATAGGCGTGAAGAACAGGACCACTGCACACAGGTGCGAGATGCAGGTGTTGAGTGCCTTGAGGCGCCCTCCGTGGGAGGCGATGCTCAACACAGTTTTCAGAATTAATACATAAGAAAGCAGAATGAGGAGGAAGTCAAGTCCCATGGTGGACAGCAACACAAAGAGCCCAAAGGCGCTATTGATCCTGGTATTGGAGCAGGAGAGTTTAATGATGTCAGGGTGCAGGCAGTAGGAGTGGGAAAGCACATTGGAGCGACAGAAGCACAACCTCTTCAAAAGGATGGGCAGAGGCACCTGTACTATCAAAGTCCGAAGAACAATAGTCACACCTATCCTGGCAATCACCCTGTGAGTGAGGATGGAGGAATAGTGCAGTGGATGAGAAATGGCCACATAGCGATCAAAGGCCATGGCCAGAATAACGGCTGACTCGAGGTCCTGGAAGGTGTGGATAAAGAACATTTGGGTGAAGCAAGCGGGGAAAGTGAGCTCTCGAGCATCCAACCAGAAGATGCGCAGCATGGTGGGGAAGGTGAAGAGGGACAGGCCCAGATCGGAGGCTGCCAGCATGGCCAGGAAGAGGTACATAGGCACATGGAGGGTGTGCTCCCTCCAGATCACGGTCATGATGGTCACGTTGCCCACCAAGGTAATGAGGAACATGGTGCAGAAGGGTATGGAGATCCCGATGTGTGCGGCCTCCAGGCCTGGGATGCCTGTCACCAGAAAGCTTGAGAAGATGGAGTTAGTAGTGTTAACAGGCAGTGTGATCTCAGGAAAGCATACTTGTCCTAGAATGAAAGGTCCCCAAAAACATATGGTAATGTTTGATTGTATGTATACATTGAGTACATCCTCTAGGATTTTCATTGCTGAACTCAACAATAATCTTTCCAATCATGCATTCTGTGCCTAACATAGAAAATAATACTTTATTACTTAATCAAATTATCAGGAGGTGCTATACAATGGAAAGAGAAGGAATATTTTTGCACTGTGCAGCCCTTTAAAAATAAACTTCCTCTTGCTTTTCCCTATATGGTTTAAAGCAGAGTTAGGTCTTATTCGTAAACAGACAAATGGAAACACAAGAGACAGGGGAAAATATTCCCTCTACTTGTCTACCTCAGAAAGCTGTATGTCTACATATCTTCTAGGTTAAGTACAAATTTTTTTTTTCTGTGAAATATCCCTCCATGTGAGTGGTGCTAAGCCTTCTTTATCTTTGTTGGTCCCCACTGTTGTTTTAATAAGAATTTATCATGCTTTCATTTCTGTATCATCTGTCTCAATTTCTATAGATTTTCAAAAGCATGATCACATTTAAATTCATTCATACTGCTAACAGAGTACAGTATTTTTGAAGCATTTATTGGTTGGACTAATAAAAATATGCCACAGCTAAAATATCCATGGAGAATTGATACTAGAACAGGCTCATGTTCAGTAGTGTGGTCCATACCTTCAATGCTGAGGACTAGGTTCATGGTTATGTATGATTTTGTGCCACAAGTTACAGTCATGCATTTGAGCTTGCAAAAAAGAAAACAAAAACAAAAACCTCCTAAGTAACAGAATCAGGCACTCAAGAAACATCAGTTATTTACACACATCTGTTCCTTCGTATTCTTATGTCAGGTTGTATTTTATGACACTTTTGAAGATGAGGCGTTAGGAAGACTAAACACAGCAATTGATAAGCGACAAGACTTGTTTTCACAAAGAGAAAGAATGGGACTGGGAGATAGCTCGATAGTCTCTAAGTGCCTGCCTAGCAAGGACCAGGGTTTGATCCCTGATAGTGCGTGTTGTGCCAGCCAACGAGACCAGGTGTGGTGGCACATATCTGTAGCCCCAGCATTGGGGAGGGTGAGAGGGGAGGATCACTGTGAGTCCAAACTTTGTAGCAAGACCCTGTACCAAACAGATAAATGAAAAACAAATAAATGATTAAAAAGTTTTAAAGGCAGAGGTAAACATTAACTAACTCCCCTTCACTGTTCCTTCCCCTCAGTCACTTTTTTTAATGGCAACATAAACCTAAAGGACAATGTGTCCAGAGAACTGCATCTGGAGATTGCTCTTATCTCCCCTACTCTTAGTACACAGCTAGTTTATATTCTTTCTATGTTTAATACCAATATGTGTCCATGGGGAGCCATGTTCTATGTATCTATGTCTTTCTGTGTCCCCTCAGAACTTCATGCAAAGCTCCACATACAACATTTAATGAATACAATCTGGGGTGATGATCTCATCAATGTTCCTGGTCTCTCCCTTTGCTGATTCACCCACGCAGCTGGGTGCCAGGCCTCATCTTATGAGACACACATGCAGGAGAATGAGGCTAGAAAGTAGGGCAAAGCCCAGCTCACAGAAAGCCTCATAGGCCATGGCAAATGCTGTAGGCTTAAGCCTGGGCAAAATCAGATCCATTACAATTTCTAGTACCCATCTTTAAAGAAAACAGTCTCTCTCATAGCAATGTACTGCTGCACTTCGGAAATGCAGTTTCTAGTCTACACCCTGGATTGAGCTTACTTTTATCTTTACAGAACTACCTCACAAAATTTCTCCTTTTATACAGACAAAAGAGAAAAGATTACAGGAAACAGCAAGAGATTTTGATTTTCAGGTTTGTGTTTAAATGTGAATAGATTTTCTAAGTTATGTAAGCAGTGAATTGATACATAAAATTCAAATACATATGGCAGTGAAGTACAAAGTGAAACACTTCCTTCGTATTCCTTCGACACAAATGCTCTTCACGGTCAGTGCTCCTAGCTGCACATTTATGCCTGAAAGACATTTTTTAACTGACCCTGCTGTTCCTGTGATATCTATCTCAGAGGCTGGAAGGTGAAAGAGTGTGTAGGTAAGTTCTCACATGGTGCAGAAGCAGGTTCTATTTTTTTTTCCTTTTGAACTATGTAAAAATGACAAGAAAAGAATAATGTTTTAGACTGAATCTCCCACAACTAGAAAAATAGGACAGTTAGAATTTTTATAGTACTTTCTAAAGATTTATTGTTTTCATACAAATGGATAAAACTTGAAAATGCATTGAATTATTCTTCCTTAGAATACTTTCAGTTATTTTCCTTGCTCTCTATTCCTGGAGATTTAGGTGAAAGGACATAATTTAAAGGTGAGAAATACGCACACGCATATACGTACACGCATGTACGCACACACTCACACACAACTACTACTACTACACTTTATTCATGAAGCCTGTTGCAAACTTGACCTCCTGTAGTGAAGTCACAACAGAAATATCAAAATACACAGAAAATGAGAGCAGTGCATAGCCTACTTCTCTCTCTTAACGAGCACTGATGTGCAGGTGGCTATCACTCAGGACATATGTGTGTGCACGCGCATGCAGGCAAGCTGCATGTGTGTGTGTGCAGTAGTCAATGGAACAGTAAGTCCTAGCATTTCAGCCCCTTGGGCCCCTGTGCCACGCAGCACTTTCCCTCTGAAGGCAGCAGTGCTGAACTCGCTTCTCCTTCCACCCCCGGTTCATGCTTCCCAGAACATTTATTGTCATGAAATTATTATTATATTTTAAAATGAAAAATTTAAAATAATCTTTTATGTGAAAGTTTCATTAAGATAATATGGGATGCCAATTTTGTTTTATATTTTAAAGAAAAAATAAAAACAATGATACAGAATTTCAAAAAAAGATCATAGGATGTTAATAATGGTTATTATATTATATTGCATAATTTTAATTTTCAAGTAGTTGCTCACAAGATAGTTAAGTTCATTTCAATTTTGACATGATTAGTAACATATTATTCTAGAATTTTCTTTGGCCAGAAATGATAGATGTTATACTGTTTTTTCATAACATGTTTTGATTTGTTGTTTTATTCTTTTTTATATTAAGAGATTAACATAGAAATTAAAAGTATACATTTGTGAAATGTTTTATGTATTTGGAGTAATAATTCTATTTCTTTTCTGTAAGAATAAACTTCCATGCTTTGGGTATATATTTCTATTATTCCACGCCAACTGATTTTTATTTCAGTGTGTACAACAAATCACATGGTTGGTGAGGAATTCGCCCTTTTTAGAGTGTCAGTATATAACTGCAGAAGAATATATTAATTAGCAGCTTAATAATAAAATATGTATTTCTCTTAAATTATTCTCATAGTAAAATAAAATCAAAAATATTTTTGTATATTCAAAACACCTACAGTCATGACTATAGATTTTATTGCTTATACAAATAACATATAGATTCTTAAATTTATGGGGAAATCAAAAAATTGTATTTAATAATGTTTAAGGTATCTTTCATAATGAGCACATATGTGTAATGGTGAAAGATTGTTTTCAGTCTATAATGAACAAGAACATCATACTAGTTTACTTTGCAGAGTTGGTTCCGTACTCATCATTTTCCTATTTATTCAGCCCAATCCTTGTTACATGATTCTGTCCAGGTGCCTAACTCCTAAAGAGATTTTTAGGCTTATAGCAAATATAAATCACTAGTAATAACATCTAATGTGATTAAAAATAAGAGGCCTGGATTAGGTACCTACAATATACGATATATAATACATGCAGGGCTTCCCCATTAGATTATATATAATTTATTTGCATAGTCAAAATGTGCTGAATATACATGAGTTTTCTTCCCACGTATTTCATGACACACATACTCTCTACATGCACCTCTCAGCACTTTCAGTGTTTATGAAACTCCACATGTTGCTGACACATTCTATGTAAGCATCCTATATACAATTAAACCTTTAAATATTTCATGCTCCAATCTTACAAATTTTTCACCTCTCTTTGTTCACCAATGACATTATCATATTTTGTGAATCTTTCTGTAAATATGCACTTCAAAAATCTTCATTCCCACCCAGGCACGGTGGCACACTCCTGTAACCCAGGCACTTGGAAGGCTGAGGTCGGAGGACTACCTTGAGTTCAAGGACAACCTGGGCTCCATAGTGAGTTCAAGACCAGCTTGAACTGCATAGTGAAGCCCTGTCTCAAAATGCAAAACAAAAGAAGAATCTTCACTCCCTGTCTGGGAGTGTACAGGCTATTGCTCAGCTGCAATAAGTATTTCCCCTTTGGAAAAGTCTTAGAGAAACTGATAAAAACAAAAGATTCAACTCTTCCCCTTCTTTATTTTAATATTATGTATAACAACCATTAAGATTCTATGTGTTGCTCCCTTACTTCATTTCCAACAGCATTCGATAGACTAGAGTATCAGTTTAGGTTAATTCGTTAAATTGTATGTGTTATCTGGGGAAAAATAGGACAAAGAAAAAGAAGAATTAGTGCATAAACTCCATGAACATATTCCCCTCTATTTAGAATTTGCTGGGTTCAATAGAATAAGTTTAGAAAACTCAGTTCCCAGCTTTCAATTATATACTCTACTCTCTCTCTCTCTCTCTCTCTCTCTCTCTCTCTCTCTCTCTCTCTCTCTCTCTCTCTCTTTGTGTGTGTGTGTGTGTGTGTATGTGTGTGACTTGAACTCATTTATGGCTTGATTTCTTCTCAATGTGTTATTCATGGACTTTTTTGTCTTTTCAGATTCTAAACTCCTTGACCTGAAAAAATGCTTAAGATTAGCAACTCAGTCAACCTCAAAATGAGAGTTGTAGGTATGGATAGGATCCAAATTCACCAGGTTCACAAATGCTTTACGTCCACTTTATTCTATGTGGGTCTCAGACACATGAGCTTTGAGTCTAAAACTAAGGATGATTTCACAGAAAAAAAAAAATGCCTAGCACCCTGTGATTCCTCTTTCCTCTACTCAATAATTGAAAGTCTCACTGGTTTCAATTTTAATTTCAAATTCAATTCAAGGGAAACTTGTTTTTAGTCTCACCTGGTACTTGAAGTAGCATACTTTCTATCATCCTGCAGAACACATTTACTTACTCTGTCGAGAACCAGGAATGCCTATGACCTCATTTGTGGCCGCTTCTTATAAAGGCAGCTTTCCCGAGAGAATGCAAATCTTTGGGCACAATCTTTTTTCTTGATTTGGGATTTATCACTAACTTTCTTTGCTCTCTAAGAAGTCTACAAAGTTGGCCCAAGAGCATGATCTATAAACAAAAACAATCCTTTTAGTGTGTCATGTGGTACATGTCAATATTTCATCAACTGAACTCTACTCATAATCAGTTGAGAAATAACACACACATGAGATCAGGTGTGTAAATTAGCTATTAAGTTAAATTTTAAAAGTAAGATGCTCTATGATCATTATACTTGCTCTTCGCCAAAAGGCTGGGAATCGATTATATAATCATTTAGTAACAATATCAAGCTTATTTTGAAATTATTTTATCATTTTAGTTATTTATTTAATGTATTTAGGGCAGTTCGTACAGGGTGTACAGGGTCTCATTGCGTAGATAAGACTCATAGTAATTCTTCTGTTTTCAGACTCCCAAGAGCTGGGATTACAGGTGCATGCCACCACACCCAGTTGCAATTGCCAGCTTAGTGTGCCCCGGGGCAGTGGCTGAGGCTGGCACAGCTGGCCTGGGGATTGAACTCCAGGCCCCTGCATGTGCCTAAGCAGGTGCCTTAGTCCACTGAGCTATTTGACCAACCTGTTATTTTTACTTTAATTTCAATTCTTTCAAAAAATAACAAAATTACTTAGGCAAATAGAAGGTGCTGTTGTTTTCTTTCTGGGTAGTAAAGTCCCAGAAAAAGTGTTTTCATTTTTATTGAGTTACTTTTTTGAAATTGAACTGTAAGACTTACTCATATTTTCAACATTAATTATGTAGTAGATATATGGTGTTTGAATTCATTTTTTTATTTGGTGGATTGTCTTTTCCTTCTGTTGATTATTTCACTTTCTATGAAATTCTATTTGACATTATCCTCATTTTTATCTTGTAGTTTGTACGTTTATTGTTATGGCTAAGAAGTCATTTCCAAGATCAATGTCAACAGCTCAGTGTACTCTGCTCTTATAAGTTAAAATTAAACATTCGTAAAAAACACTTTTTTTCCTGAAGTAATATGCTTCCAGATTTTGGAAAATATTACTCAATGTTATTATTCTCTTATCAATGTAGTTATTTGCACAGAATAATTAAGAGTCTGAATTCCTTGCTATTGTAACATATTTTAAAAATTGTTATGGAAACATCCCTGGTTGAAATTTGAAATTATTCTTATTTAATCAAGTATTTAAAAAAAAAAGCTATTAAGAAATTAAGGATGGGGTCGGGAAAACGGCTCAGGGCCAGGAAAATAGCTCAGTGGAATAAGTGCTTCCCTGGCAAGCACAAGGGCTTGAGTTCAATCCCCGGTTCCACAAAAAAAAAGAAAAGAAATTAATTATGGCTTTAGGAAATTAATGCTTGCAAAGCCATTTTGGGAAAACTGGGCAGTTCTTAGGGTTTATGGATACCAATGTAAGTGAAGAAAAGACAATTCATTATAGACCTACAAAACTTGGGGTGCTTGAGGAACTAAAGACAAGGAAATATATTAGAGTTTATATAGTTGTATATTTATAATATATTACTTATATATAATCAGTTATTATATGTTAATATAGAATAAATATGTACATAATAAATATATAATTAAATTACATATACTTAATGTATAAAAGTATATATTACATATATTATATATATGTTACATATAGTAACATATATAAGCTGATAAAATATGTTTATATATTAGAAAATCAAAATATAATGCAATATCAAAATTGTGATCCTGACATAGAAAAGCTATTTGTACCACAACCTTCTTGCTTTTCTTTTCATAGATATGTTTACTTCTCTATAGTACTTCTCTATATATTAACTGACATGTATTAACTGATAAAAAGCCTCAGCTGGTACTTAGGGAAATAAATTTATGAGAAGATGCAAAATGTTTATATCTTATGATTGTATATGAATGTGGTTAAAATGCAGAATTTTTTTGAATAACATATACTAAATAGAATAGCATTCTAGTGTATTTGGGCAAATATACATTTACCTTTAATATGTTACATCATGTAACACATATTGATTTCAGCCTAGAATTTAAAATGAGACAGTTGAGTAATCAAAAATAAACTCCTCATGTATTTTTATGTTTTAACTTCTTAAAAGTTGCAAAATAAATGAGCTCCCTTCCATTGCTTTCTAAAGATAACTAAACTTATTTTAACAGATGCATACATAATAACTGATACATAAAATTTGTACATGACATCATGTGCCGTAATAATACATGCATACCTGGCACAAAGTTTGAATCAAGGCTTACATATCCACACATGGACTCTTTAAATGCATTAAAATATATAATTGTTTATATTATTATTGCATAAGATAAAACTTAGACTCAAAATAGGTGTTTGGTTTTATTAACACTTCAAAAAATATATTTTGGAATCAAAGTCATTTTTGTCTTGTCTTATCACTGAATGTACTAACCCACCTCCATAAGATAGTAAAAAATGAGATAAAACACAGTAAAAAATGAAGATAGAAAGATACTTACATATTCAACTTAGATACTAATGCATTTAGTGGAATTGTTAATATAGAAGTCAAAATGTGACAATGTGTAATAATAAAATTGTTTCATATAGGTAACAGAGGACTATCAAGGCAAATGAGGAAAACCTCCAAAGTTTTCCAAAAACAATAGTCAGTATGTAACATAAAATTGCACAGAAATTTACATGATAAACTTAAACAAAGATTATATCTGAAAGAAATAAGGTACAACCAGTGTAAGTTGAAAAAACCAAAACTTGGTACATTTTATTCATATTTCTCCATATGTACATCGAAATATATGGAGATAAGTCATGTCCACACAGTTGGAATAGCGATGATTTATTTCTACATTAGTTTCTCAAGATTTTTGTCATTAATAAAACATTATTGTGGCATTTCCTTTTTAAGGAAGAGTTTCAGGATTTTGTCTCGAATCTGCTTAGTTTTCATGACATACACGATGGGGTTCATCACAGGAGGAATGAGGAAGTGCATGTTAGCCATGGCCACGTAGACATGGGAGGGAAGCCTGGGACCAAAGCGGTGCACCATAGACAGGCAGATCATGGGCGTGAAGAACAGGACCACTGCACACAGGTGCGAGATGCAGGTGTTGAGCGCCTTGAGGCGCCCTCCATGGGAGGCGATGCTCAGCACAGTTTTCAGAATTAATACATAAGAAAGCAGAATGAGGAGGAAGTCAAGTCCCATGGTGGACAGCAACACAAAGAGCCCAAAGGCACTATTGATCCTGGTATTGGAGCAGGAGAGCTTAATGATGTCAGGGTGCAGGCAGTAGGAGTGGGAAAGCACATTGGAGCGACAGAAGCACAGCCTCTTCAAAAGGATGGGGGCAGGTACTTGTACTGTCAAAGTCCGAAGAACAATAGTCACACCTATCCTGGCGATCACCCTGTGAGTGAGGATGGCGGAATAGTGCAGTGGATGAGAAATGGCCACGTAGCGATCAAAGGCCATGGCCAGAATAACGGCTGACTCGAGGTCCTGGAAGGTGTGGATAAAGAACATTTGGGTGAAGCAAGCAGGGAAGGTGAGCTCTCGAGCATCCAGCCAGAAGATGCGCAGCATGGTGGGGAAGGTGAAGAGGGACAGGCCCAGATCGGAGGCTGCCAGCATGGCCAGGAAGAGGTACATAGGCACATGGAGGGTGTGCTCCCTCCAGATCACGGTCATGATGGTCACGTTGCCCACCAAGGTAATGAGGAACATGGTGCAGAAGGGTATGGAGATCCCGATGTGTGCGGCCTCCAGGCCTGGGATGCCTGTGACCAGGAAGCTGGTGAGGATGCAGTTTGTGCTGTTGACAAGGAACATGATGCCAGTGGAGCAGCAATTTCCTAAAATAACAAAAAATATGTTCATGTTTGATTTGAGTTTCCAGTGTATCTACTCAACATGCTGCTTCTTTTAAACTTCAGGCTCTAGGTTTTCAACATGATATTAAATACTGCTTTCAAGCATGTAGCATCTGAGCTTCTACTCTAAGTTTTTTTCTATTATAGTCTCTGCACATTGTAACCTATTGATAGTAGTACATTTTTCACTTAATTTACTTGTGTCATCTTACTGGAATTGTGATACTGAAAATGAGAATTTAAACTAAATACAGTGCAAATAGACACTGGCATGCTCACTTAGCATGCCAGTTAAAATTTTACTTTCCTGATTTTAGTTATTCTTGACCAATGTGGTGTGCACTTATTCAATGAATAATTCTAGAGAAAATAATTCATAAATTGGAGACACTCACCATCTGTAGTAGCATTGTTGTGTCCCATGCCAATCTGCCCTATTGCTCCCCCAACGTTATTTTCCCTTTAGTTTGCCATATTTATGTAACACACATGCCAATTACAATTTTATACACTGTCTGAGATATCACCTCTACCTCTGTGGCTAAACATTGCTGCGTTCATGATATCATTTTACTTTATAAATGGCCCAGGTACAAAAATGGTGATATTGGCAATTTGGATTTCCAAAAAGTTGATAGGAAAAATGCAAGTGTTTCCTTTAATTTAAATGTTGAAAATATTTTATGCAACCATCAATTTAAAAAAAGATCTATGAAGGACATTCTTAAGATGTATGGAAAGAATGAACTTTCTATGTGTGGAATTTTGAGACAGAAAAATAAATCTATGCTATGTTTTCCTTCTATTCATAAAACTGCAAAATGTACAACAAAAATGACTGGTAAGTGCTTAGTGAAAATGGCAAGAAGATTTAATTGATCATACCTATTTATCTATAGGGAAAATGAAGTATACATGGGATTCACTAGTATCTGTGGTTCTTAGAATGTATCTCATAAAGACACACTCTAAAGTTAATTCAAATTCATACCAGTAATTCTAACTTCTATAGTGGTTCATAACAAGCATGTTTCTTACTATCTTGGTTTACAGCATACAAAATGGTTTATAAACAGGTTTTAATATTTTGTGTTTTCTGCCTGGCATAAGCACATAAATTATAGTTAAACTTATGGGTACTTTTGCTAATGTTATATTATACTTTTGTGTCATTTAATATAATAAGGGTAATAATCACTAGTGGTATACAAAATGATATTTTGTCATTTAATTATGTAAACATTTTCTTTTAAAAGCTTTATTTTGTGATACATGGAATTTTAAATGAATTTTTACCATATATTTTATTTATTATTGAATGTGAGTAAATTTTTTATAAAACTGAACATATGTTTTCCTTATAATTAGAAAATATTAAATACTGAATAGTGTATCCACTACTTTAAAAATTACATCTATATGCTCTTATGTGTTGCAGGACTAAATAATGCAAATGTACATTACTAGTGTCTAGTGATAATTTAAAAATATACATCAAAATACATGTGTATTAATAAGTAGTTTCTATATAAACACACTTGTTTTGCCAATTATATTGATTTAATTTAGCATAAACATTATTTCTTCAATCACACCTATTGTTTCCCTTTATCTGCATGACATAAATTATGCTTCTTACCACAGCAAAGATTTAAACTGTAACAATTAGCTGCTTTTTAAAAAGTATACAAAATAGTGAAAGAAAAAAAAGAACATTAGAAATGATATAAAATTTCCACTAAGTGAATTAATAGAAATTCAACAATGGCCATTGTAATAACATGATACTATCTTTAAATTAGTTGTTCAGAATATCAGATATAAATGTGCAAAATTCATTGAAAGAAAACATAAAACAATAACAAAGAAGTTATAAGATTCAGCAAAGAAAGAAAAATCAGGGTAAAAAAATTTGAATTTACTGTGTTATGAAACTCATTTGTTCAGATAAACTTTAAATGTGCTGAGTTTCCTGGCACAGAGAGAATAGTACCTGTTCTTTTCTTATCCAGCTGATATCACTTGTGCATTTAAAAAAACTAAATTGATAAATATATAGCTTTTCATATCTACATGCTGTTATCTACACAAATGTTATGCACATGTTGTATACCTTAATCACTCTAGTTGTTCCCCTGACCTCAGTCATTCATGTCAGGCCTAATGTTATCAGGCCTCATGGAAATCTGCAATCAAAATTTAATTCTTTGGGCAGCCGGATGGCTCAACAGATTAAAGTACCTGCTTAGGCAGATGCAGGGGCTGGGGGTTCTATCCCAGGGCTGTCGCACTGGCCCCATCCCCAGAACACGGTAAGATGGAGATTGAGACTGGGCGTGGTGGTGTGTGCCTATAATCCCAGCGCTTGAGAAGCTGAAAAACAGGAAGCATCACCACAGGTCCGATCTATGTAGTGAGACCCTGGAGACCCTGTACAACCTGTACTAAATACATAAATGCATAAATGCATAAATGAATGAATGAATGAATGAATGAATGAATGAATGAATGAATAATTTAATTCCTTGTCTCAGTCACACAAGCCCAAGCTGTGAAGGTCTTGGTTATTTCCTAGCTGGTCCTATTCAAACTTTCTTCATTGCCTTTGTATTTATGTTGACAATCACAGGTATTCTGTGTACTTACTCCTACTGTCACTGGAAAGATCTTCAAAAATTCAAAATACCAACCTATGTCAATTTGGATGAGGCTTTCAGAAGAAATAATAATTAACATATTCATATATACAATCTTCAGGAAAATGAGAAAAATAAGCATTATCCTAGAAAGCTCTGTTACAATTTGTATAAAATTTTGAGTTTTACTGTAAGAACAGAAAATGTTTTCTGACATACACTCCTGGCTAAATGTGTGTTCTGGTTAAAGCAAATCATCCTACCTTTTATGATTAAGGGGCTGGCATCAGTTTTCATTCCCATGCCTTTTCCTCAGTCACAGGTTTTTATTAATTTTATTATTTTATAAAAGTTTTTCCACATTATTTATTTAAGCAGTTTTAGAATCTATGCTCCATGGTCCCCAAAGAATTTACACTCAAGAATGAGGTCAAAGCTCATGGTCATATTTTCCTTGCCAAGAACACTTGTTTTTCTCCTGTTAAGGAAAATGTTAAGCCTCCTTTGTTCCTTGGTTTATGTTATTTGCTCAAATATCTCAGGTCCTTGAGAAAAGGAGACAATGATGATTTCTAGAAAGAACCATCCTGTAAGCCTCTATTTCTTCTTATATAATGAGATGAAACTTTCGTACTCACTAATTTATGCAAAGTTCTTTGATGTTAGTCCTGACCTAGACATAAGCCAGATGTTCTCCCCCTCTTGGCATGTCAAGGTGGAGCTTTGTAGAAAAGTTACTCAAGGAAGGTCTCTCCATCTTATGCCAGAACGGGAATGCCTGAGAGCTGGCTTGAGCTTCCTTATGACTCTCACAGCTCTCTCTTGATGATAATGATCTCTTGGGAAGCCTCCTCCCAAGAGGAGAGTAAAGTTATCAATACCAAAATATGCTTCACAATGACCCAGTAATGAGCGTTTTTCATTTGAAATTACCTGCAAAATTCTGAACTTATGTCTACTCATTGTAAAGTCAATGTTAAAGAATATGTTACCTGTATTTTAGAATCTCTTTTTTTACATATTTGGAGAATTTTCAAAAGTTTGTCGAATCACAAGTGTACCTTTGAATTCCATTATTGTTCAATTCATATATGTTTTAGTTATGAAGTAAAATACATCAACATATGCATGTATCTATGTGTTCAGGGACATTTCTGGTTATGTAGTTTCAAATAAAAACATGGGTATGATCTTTCAGGCAAGGCAAACGCACAAACTCATTTATTTTCAGGAGTGATCAAAATGCAATGCATTCATCTATGAACATTGACATTTTATTGTACCTATTATGATCACTCATGTTTGAAAGAGTTTTAAATATTATATATTTATCACATTTCAACTGAAACACGAAAGTTTTACCTCATACCAATCCTCGTATTGAGTCACTGTAAGAGGCCAGGCACATAGCTCAGCAGCATAAACAACTGCCTAGTAAATCCAATGTCCTAAGTTGGATCCCAAATACAAAAGAAAATAAATCAAGTCATTGCCCTCCTCCCAAAGACTAATCTTAAGAGTTTGCTTCACTTAAGTGACATAAATCAAACCTGCACGTGTAAACATCATATTGCTTCGTTAGTATCAGAAACTGGAAGAGAAAAATGGAAATGAAGGATACAATACATACTGGAAACTGGGAATGAATTTATTCAAAAGGAAAGAGTTACTAAATTTGACAGGAGAGGGAGTGGGGGAAAGAGATCTATCTATGTATGTAAGCAGAATTGTTTGGACAACTGTACTGTGCATTTCTGATGGCCAATTGAAAAAAGCAGATAATACTTAATTTATTTAATCTTTTTTCAGTTGTTT
>PVKA01033334.1:0-24487 GCA_004027165.1 Ctenomys sociabilis
TTTTCAATTTGGGTTGCTCTGGGAAACTTATTTAAATTATTTGAGTCTCTATTTTCCCAATTATAAAGGAGAAATAGCAGTCACAGGACTCTTGTAGAAACAAGTAAAAGTAGATCTGGCAAAGGTATCTTCTTTTACCTCTTCTGCAGAAGGAAAAACAATCCCTTCAGAGGAAAATATGTAGGTGCTTCCCCACCACATTCGTGTACTCAGGCGTGTACTCAGGCATTCCAGGAATTAAATCTCCTGTCAAATGTGTCAGAGTTAAATCTTATGCCCTTACTTGCTAAGCAGACAAAGTTAATGTCTTCCTTGTCCTTCCCCCAGAAAAGAACACTCCACAGAAACAAGGAGACATCTCAACTCAAGCCATCCTGAGAAAGAAAGTGGAAGCAGGGAAAGGACAGCCTACCTACCCACCTAATCAGCCTGCTGTACTCTAAGCAAAATATTTTTATTTTGCAAAGCTATGCTGAGGGTAGTGTGGTAGACTGGCAATTCCCACTTTGCAAGCCTGTCCGTCATCTTCAGCTCCTCAGAGCCGCTGTCGCGAATCTATCATTAACACAGCTACTACAGTGTCAGTTTTCATAGCTCCCTTCCCCCGTTCACTCCACCCCCTAAAGCACTCAAGCACGAGTGGAAGAAAATAGCAAGTGGAAAAAATAAAATGACCCTGTGACATCCTCCTATCCCGTACTCCCTGCGAATCCTCTGCAGACCCTGCCCTGCAGTGAAAGGCACCCTCTAACATCCCGGACACACCTGACTGGATTCTTACAAGGCTTTCCTGAGCTTCAGATTCTCAGGTTGAAGCGGAGACCGGGAGGGAGGTGGAGGACGGGGGCCTTCGACTCCTAAAGAAGACACCTTGGTATTAACAAGTGCTTTTAAAATATGCATCTATGAGTCCCAAGCCTTACTCCTGTTTATTGGGACCAGTCAGTGTCTGTGTCTGCTTTTTTTCTCTCAGTCAAATCTGGCAAAATGCCTCTCAGGATCTCTGTTGCTGTCCCTCTCTTCCACTTTCCCTGTTTTCCTCCCTCCTCCCAATTTTGAATATCCCTAGCTTTCCCCAAACCTAATCTAAACGTAAGACTCTGCTGAAGCAGCCCCTTTCCTACTCCCCTTGCAAGTTGTTCAACAATAGATAGGTAACAGCCTTCTTCAGGGAAGGATTTTAGGAGACTCAAGGAGGCCTGGGATATGTTACAATATGCCACATACCTGATTTCTTTAATGCTTTCCAATTTGCACATGATTTCTTGCTCATCTGCCATGCTTTCACCTTCTTATTTCTTGTCTCGAGCAAAGTACAAAATACACCGGTCCAGGGATACAATAGATACAATGTAGCCACCTCCCAGCTTCAGGCTCTGAGTCTGTGCAGTAGGGACTTAGAGAAGGCCTGGGAGATGTAGTCTACAGCTCCAGGGCTAACTGGCAGCCTGAGGGCCTATAGGACTACAACTCCCAGAAGGCCAAGTGAGACATGCTTGTTTCTTTTCCAGCAGCGTATTTTAAATCAATTTCTCAAAGGTTGTGAGGAATGCAAGAGAACGTGGATATACTGGGACCTATGTGTGGAAAAATGGGGGAAATTTTTTTTTCGGAAGGCAACTAAAGAGATTTTCGGGGTGAGGATGGGGGCTTGTGCATACCTACCCCCAAAATGTTGCCAGGAATAGCTAGCTAGGATGCTGTAGCATTAAAGACTGTGTTGTCTAACTGCTACCTGAGGACTAATAGCTTTTATAATATTTTCATCTTCTTTTGAAGAGAATAAAAATTAAAAATGACAGAAATGATACAAAGTGTCAAAAACAAAAAACAAGATGTTAGGAATTCAACAATGGTTGGTATATTCCACACTGTTGTCTTCAAAGTAGTTGCTCATTTTGCCAGTTATAAACACGCAAAATTGGCCAAAATGAAAATTTTAACTATTAACTGCTCCTTTCAATAAAGCATTAGAAATTAGTAGTGTAATCATTGCAGCTATCATGTGTATATACATACACGATTTTTCCCCTTCCTTTTTTTTCTCTTTTCCCTCTCCTCAATTGTTCTTTCATTTTGAGAAATTTCTTTCCCTTTCACAGTGTCTACTGTACCTTTCAGACTTTTATTCTTTCAGGTTCTTACACTAGAGAGAATACAATGTTTACAAACGTGATTCTGATTTATTTCATTTATGAGTATGGTCTCTAGTTGCATCCATTACTCATAAAAGCCTCAAGTTTATCTATTAGTTGAGTAATACCCATGTGCATAAAACTACCACATCTTTTTAATCCATTCCTCTGTCAGTCACTGTATCTTTGACAAAGGGTCTAAAAACTTTATTGCAAAGAGGAGAGAAATGAGAAGATAGACAACTATATTATTGGAGTAAAATAGAGACCCCAGAGCAGGTGTTGGAGAGTCTGTTCTTAGCTCCTTGTATTACATGGTAAGAAAGAGACTCACCCCTTTGACTATTTTAGGCTCCCAGATGTCTGAATTGGCAATTGACTGTCTGTATTGACTATGTGCAAATTCTTGGGTAAACTTCTTTTGTTTTCTCAGACAATGCCTCTGAGATTCGTAGCAGAGCTTTATAGTCAAGACCCAGTTAACAATTAGTAAAAGTATACATATACAGTTTAGTGCAGCAACATGGGAAGAGTATTATATATGTGGAAGTGTCCAGGTATGAGTGTATATTTTATATACCTGGAGAGTTTTCTATAATATAGCTCCCTACTTTGTCTCCTTTGTACTTACACATGGAGAAGCACAAACTCGGACCCTGCCACCAAAGCAGGATACTTATCAGTTTTCCCTTAATCGCTCTCTCTAGCAGGACTTTAGCTCCTTCCAGTAAGGATTTTCAAGAAACCTCACCAAGATCCTTATATTTCCCTACTCATTCACCAGATTTCTCCACATTTTTCTATATTCTAAGTAATGTAGAATATTAAGATAATTTGGGGGTGTTAAGAATTGAAACAAAGCTTTATGTATGCTAAATATGCATGTTACCACCAAGATACACCTCCAACCTTTAAAATAAAATAATTTTCAAAGGACAGGAGTGATAAAGATAGAGAATATCTTAGGGAGGTGATACTAATAGCAAACTGGAGAATGACTACAGGAGATGAGAGGAATTTAGTTATTCAAAAATTAGAGACTGGTCTAGAGAACTAACCTTTAGACAAAGGAGCATAATGCACTCCAAAGTAAAGGTGAGTCAAAATTCTACCTGATGGCACTTCAATTTATGGGAAACTCTGCTTCCTCAACTGGTAAAATGGAACTACTGAGTTCCACAACAAAGAATTTTGTGAAGACTTAATGGGTGGTGGATTAACTAATGGTCAACTTTTAACATCCAGCTCCACTGAATCAGCACAATGCTGGGTGCGGATGTTTTAAGTGAGGATTGCTGTTAACTGCATAAAAAGAAAACCAAAACGAAAGATGTTTGCAGTTGATACTCCTCAAGAAGCTTGCCATGCTGGCTTTTCTGATATAAACTCAGCTCTTTTCATCATCTGAGGAGTTCAGGTCCTCACTGTCTCTGAGGAAGGCTACAGCTCTTCTCTGAGGAGCTCTCATCCTTACTTTAAGTGTCCCTTCCTTAGCTCCACTGCAGATCCTACAACCTGCTGGCACAGATCCTTCATCCCACTGGTACAGGTTTTCTATCTTCCACCACTGAACTCTGGGCCTTCCTGGTGCAGAGCCATAATACAGATTTGCATGAGACCTTGTTGTGGGCCATAGGCTGCCAATTGGACTCATGGAAGACATGGTCATGGGCTCTAGGTATTCAGCTGGACTCGTGCAGGATATTGCCATGGGTTCTAGGCCCTCAGTTGGATTCTTTGAGTCTCTAGTGTGTGGACAAATCTGCCTTACTCTTCTAAATTTGATTCTTTGAGAGAATACTATAAAATAATCCTTTAGAGCTAGTTTGGAGGTTCTAGCAGGGGAGCGCAGCTACTCGTATACCCTTGACTGAGGAACGGTCCTCCTCTATCGGGGGTGGTCGTCCTCTTCGACCGAGCGCGCAGCTTTGGGAGGGATGCACATGGATCATTGAGAGAGGAAGGGGACACCCGCCTAGCCAGCCAGATCAGCCGAATCAAGCCTGGCGATCAATGGGGTGACAGATGTCACAGCCAGATCAGTGTGGAGACTCCTCAAAAGAGTAGGACTAGAAATCCCATTCAAGTCGGCTATCCCCCTACTGGGAATTTTCCTGAAGGATCTGGGAACATTGTATCATAGAGATATATGTGTACCTATGTTTATAGCAGCTCAATGTGTGATAGCAAAATCTTGGAAACAATGAAGGTGTCCATCACATGAGGAATGGTTGAAAAAGATGTGGTATTTCTATATAATGGAGTATTACTAAGCTATTAAGAATGAAAAGTTTGAAGCATTTATACTGAAGTGGATGCCACTTGAACATATACTCATAAGTGAAATAAAACCAGACACACATTTGTAAATATCATATAGTCTCCCTAGTATAACAAGCGAAAAGCAGAAATACAAAAGGAAATGTACAACAACTAAAATCAATTGAGTCAGATAAGGCATAGTGAATGGCATATGCTGCAGGATAGTAATCAGCTTTTCTTCTGGATGGTTGACAACCTAAGTTCACAAGTCAGAGTTATAGAAATAGAAGAGCCACAAGGCCAGCCAACAATTTGGCCCTAGCCTTTCAAGGTCAGTGAAGACTAAGGACATAGGAGAACCTGTTCTGCAACATCATGAAACTCAGTTGTGCCCCAAATTTTCTGATCAAGGAGATTATGGAGCCACAGAGGAAAGAGATCGAAGTTCTATAGTGTGCCTGGGGAGAGTCACATGGAGAGAAAACTTTCTCACCAGCTCTCACAGAGAGCAAACTGGTCAAGCATTGGCCGTGACTCATCCACATGGATGACACAGACAAAGGATCTACAGAATAATGTACAGGACTACAAGATAAACCCTGAGAGGACTTCACCGACCACATAAGAAATATAAAGTTCATGTGTTGGTATATAAGTCTTGATCTATCTAGGTCTTAACCATCCAGCAGAAACGTATAAATATGAAGTATACATCGTGGGGCCATAATATTAAGCTGAGCTGTAAATGGCTATGGTCGACAACTTCTTTGAATAACTCACTATTGTTGTGGAATGCTGGACTGTTTTGGACTGTGGTGTCGAGTTCAAGCACCTAAGTTAGTTGAATGACAATGGAGTGCCCACCTTTGACAGGTGTAGACAAAGGGAGGGGTATAGAAAGTAAAATCATGATGTGTGTTTATAGACAGTACAGTTGGGATAGATAACTCTATGCTTCTACATAATCCTATGAGAGGCAAGGTCTGCACTAATGGTGGTTGGACAGGATATTATGTCGGCTTCTAGTACTACGGTCATCCACTAGGAAAATAATTATTGAATTTTTGATATAATTCAGGTATAAAAAATAAGATAAGTAAGCAGCTACACTCTTAATTCACTGATAAGAGCCTGATAAGAGATATTTGCTAAAATAATATCTGTAAGTATAATATCATGTGTGCACCTTGTACAGTACCAAAACATTATGAAAACAGTTTGCAATGTATTAATTTATTGAATCTGTCTTGTTAAGGTGTCTTGAAACTGTCTGATTGATATTTGTACTTCAATAAAATAAAAAATAAATTAATTTTAAAAAATAATCCTTTAAATTATGAGTCCTATATTAAATAATTTCCCTGACTACAGTATAATGAGATTGTCCTCATGATGGTGCAAATGCAACACTTGGCATTTTACAGCAGGAACAGAAGAAAGGTGTGTGGAGTATGAATCACAGTTCATTCTGGTTGTCCACACAATTTAAATGTCCTCAAAGTAAGGAATTGAAGGCTTTTTCTTCTTTAGATCCAAGACATAATATCTTTCAGGCCCAGGAAATTATCTAGCCTAGCATTGTTTTTCTGTTAATGCTGAACTTCCCAATCCTGCAATAACACTAGGTGGCATTTAAATACCACTGTGTTTGTTAGTCACCATAGCTGTGGATCCAGAGCCAAGAAGTGCCCCCCAACTATGTTCTGTAAGAGATGATTGCAAGGAAGAAACCCAAGTAAGTTTCCTACATATACATCTACTATACTGAGAGAAAAATGTAGAGTTCATTCTTTCATTCTCTCACCTGCAATGTAGGGGAGCAATTCATCCTCTTTTATAAGGAAAAACATCAACTCACATAGAAAAGAAAACCAAAAACCTTTGTCAAGGCTGTATAGTAGTTCACAAAGCAAAAGCCTGACTTGAGTTTGGGCTAAGTTTCTTCAGACTAATGAATGGAATGAGTATGAAGAAAATATGGAGACCAAAAGTGAAATGGGATCCTGGGTGAAAATAAAGTGCTTTGCAAAGTGTATTGGTATTGCTCTGGAGGAAGTAGAAAGTGTGTGGTAACATGTGATAAACAGTTTAAGAATGGCCTCTATGGCTTTAAAACCATTGTTTATCTCTTTTCCCACCAGCAACTTTCTCTAAGAATCTTTATCTCACTCTATATCAACATGCTTTTAAAGGTGGTATCTGTTTAATGTAAGTCTGTTATAACATACAATAACTTGATTTTCAAAGTAATTTGGCAAACATCTTATCTTTTAAGACTCAGCAAGATCCCACTTCATATATGAGAAAATTAGAGAAAAAGAAAAAGACAGTTTTCTAAGATTATCAATTTAGTTGACAGAGAACAAGACTTGATACAGTAATACTACAGGATTACTCTTCCTACAGTTCTACATGGTTGGTGTCAATCCATTTTCATTACCTTTTGCTGAATATTACAGATATAGATATAGATTATTAATGTTTCTACTACCCTAGCAAGGCAATATACTCCAATATTTTCAATCCATGCACATTAAAGATAGGAGTTAATCTACAAGCAGTGACCTTGGGAATACCTGGAGCATAGTGGAAGTTCTGTGCTACTGTAACAATTGAGCTGTCCAGTTAGAGAAATGATAATAAGGCACAGCTTCTGTGAGTTTGTATTAGCTCCTTAGCCTCTTTAGAAACAAATATCCTTTCCTGTTCCTTGCTGAGTTGTAAGAAACTAGACTAACAATGAGAGAAAAGAAATAATTTCAGGGCAAAAGAAGAAAAGCATAGCTTTTTTTAGACAGTGCCTGGTTTTTATTTTTTCTTTTTCTTTCTTTTTTTTGGGTGGAACTGGGAAATTGAACTTAGGTGCTTGCACCTGCCAGGGAAGGACTTATTCCCCTGAGCCATCTCCCCGGCCCCAGACAGTGCCTGTTTCCAACTGATCAGAAGTCTATAATGGATGGGGCAATATTTAAGTGCTACCAGTGAGTTCTAATTTATGATTTATTAGAATAATTGATATGTAAGAAATTTTTAAAAATTTCTAATGGGGGCCAGTTAGTTCCCTAATCTGCATAGGTATGGCAAGTGATAAAGAGAAGAGACAAAGAAACACTCAAAGTACTCGGGGGTTAATGTGTGGGCAGGGAGATCAATGTCAAGATGAGCAGAGACAATGACACTCTGGGCTAGCCACCATTTATTGAGTGTACACATAATCAGAAGTATTATCAGGTGACTCAAATGGCTGCTTCCATTATCTTTAGCTGAGAAAATCTTAATGTTGATGAAGGTGACTGGAGTACTCAGAGGGCAACATAAATCTTATGCTAATGAGGAATTTTATGTTCATGAGGGTGGTGGGGAGATAGGGAAGGTTTGTAAGGAGTGCATCCTTTCCCAAAGATAAAATGGTATTTTTACTACTTGTTTCTCAAGAAACCAGGATATTTTCAGCTAATGCAATCTTGCCCTGGGGCATCACAGCCTCACAGGATATTGAGAGCTCAACTGTGCCCACAGGCACACTGAGTTGTTTTTCTTCACAACAGAGCTAGGTCTTATGGCAAAATACTAGGCCTCAGACAAGCCCTAATTATTATTTAATTATGAAATATTTTTTTCCCTAAAAATATATAGAATGGCCCTCAAACATGTCAGCTCTATCAAGGGCAAAATCTTTGTTATTGCTAAGGAGCAGCTAAGGAAGGCAGAGTACACTGGGTCACAAAAACTGAAATACAATAATTCTGTATACTAGTGAAATACAAGAATTTAGAAAAAGGGTAACCCATCTGTTATTGAAATGTTTGTACTTTCAGGCTATAGATCAAGAGTTTAAAAATGGAAGGCAGATGAATGGACAGACATCACACTAGGCTTTGACAATGAACTAAACTAAGAGAGGAAGCATAGGTGCAACAATTCTGAATCTTCATACTTGCCTTTCAAAAGGTAATGCAAGTTGTACACTAACTTCCTTTCTGTTTGTACTGGAGATTAACCCATAGCCTTCACCATGAGCTATATCCCCAGCCTTTTTCATAAAAAAAAAAAATTAGGCAGACTTTTACTAAGTAGCTAACTTGCCCACACTAAGCTTGAATTTATAATCCATCTGCCTCAGCAACCCAAAGTGGTGGAATTACAGGTGTATCCAACCTTTTCTTGCTCTTGTTGGGTTTATTAATTAGCATTTTAAAAGGGAAATGAACCAGAAAGATTTTAGGTTACTCGACCAAAAATATTTAATGTACCTGTATTTAGGCAGCATATTTGGCAGTGGAGATCCCATGGAATTTACGACAGACATATGGCCTTGCTCTCAGTGAACTTTCTGTTTAGTGGTAGAGAAAACTCAGAACTCAGAAATCTAGGTTCCTTTGAGCATGCATTAAAGCAGAATAAATTTTGCAGTGGAGAGGGGGTTAGCACAGGAAAAACTTCTATTACGAAAAATCCAGTAGAAAAGTAGACCTGAAAGGAGGTTGTGATAGTTAACTGCTCTATCAATCAACTTGAGTAAAAAAAAAAATGTGCAACTAAATTGGATGCATACACTTTAGGATGTAGTTAAGGGATTTACTGAAGACAGAAGACCTGCCCTGGATGTGGGTGGCACCAACCAATAGGATTATAGCCTGAATGCAATAAAAGAGAACTGAAGAAGAAGGCTTGTCTCTCTTTCTTAGGAGAAACTCCTGTATTAATCTACACCTTGGATATCATCTCCTGGCTTCTAGCACAAAATCTTCAGCCTTCCTTCCATCACAGACCATCAGGCTCCTGATCTTGCTTCATACTGAACACTACAGTGAGCTCTAGGCCTTTTATCTTTGACTGGATCCTTCTTGTCTCCAGCACTCAGATAGCCCTTTTGCACTCTTCCACACCTGACGACTATACAGGCAGACATTGTAAGTTTATCTTACAAAACCCTACATATTTTAAATAAATTTGGCCTTCTCCTAAGCACTGACTAAATATATATTTTGGTACTAAGAGTGACTCTAGAGAAGCAGAATTGTTTGAATGAAATCGTTTAGTGACATTACTCATTCCTGGGTTTGGGTCTATTTTTATTATTATTATTATGTATTTAGTACAGGGTCTACAGCATCTTACTACATGGATAAGACTTGTAGTGATCCTCTTGTTTATAAGCCTCCCAAGTGCTGGGATTACTGGTGTTCACCACCACACCCAGTTTCAATCACTGTCTCAGTGTCTCCCCAGGACAGGGCCTGCATAGCAGGCCAGGGATGGAACCCCCTGCCCCTGTGTCTGCCTAAACAGGTGCTTTAGTCCTAGTTCTGTAATTTGATGAAACCTAAAGATACCAGTTTTTCCTACTAATGTTGAAAGAATGCTGATAGTCCTTTGTGTGAACTGTTTAATGTAATATACATCCACCTAATTATGCTAATTCATTAATTGTGACATACAAGGAATGTAAAAACTCCGTGTATGATACTTTTGAATATTTATGCAGAGTTAGAAATACAATGATGTTGGCTGGTTTCTGTTAGCATCTTTGGACAATCTAAGAAGGAAAATAATGAGTTCAAAAGATGCATGGGAAATCTAAAGTTTTCTAACAGTGAGGACAACTAAAGGAAAATAAGGATTTCCAAGATTAAAATTATCAGCTACAGACACGCATAATCATGTATACACCATTTCCATTTAGTGACAGCCTGTTACAGTGGGTGCCCACTTCTACCACTTAATGGACTTAATGGATTTTTTATATTGATTTCATTGAGAAAGAAGTAGCAATGACAGTTTCAAAACAGGTTAGTAGGACAGTTACAATAATCGATACTTTGCATATTGTTGTATTTGTAGTAGTTATTCATGGTACAAAATGTAGACATGATATATTGTCTAAACACTATTAGTTCAAAACTTTCTTCTCCCTGAATGCCCCTGATCTCAGAAGCTAAGCAGGGTCAGGCCTGGTTGGTACTTGGATGGGAGACCACCTGGGAATACCAGGTACTGTAGGCTTTTGCCTTTCTCTCTTAGGGGACTTAATGGATTAGATGATACTCCTCATGATAGGCAAGTCAGGTTGCATAGTAAGGTGGTGGCTATGGTCAAGTACTCATTCTCCATTGAGGCCTAGTAGCAGGTCAAGACCTGCAGAAGATGGCAGAACTTTGTTCCAAAATCTTAAAGTCTTCCACTGTGATTCATGTATGGGTACTTGCCAGACTACAACCAGAATCTATATTTGCCCCTGAAACTTCAAATACCATTAGATCTAGTAGATCATATAGCCTTAGTGACAGAGTAGCCTACACAACAGCTTGGACCTTATTGCAGAACCTTTTCTTGTTCTGGGCCTCACTCAAAACTAACTGTTTTCTAAGGCATTCAGTAAATGGGCTTGAGTGAAACACTGAAGTGCGGAATATGTTGCCTTTTAAAACCCTAATAGATTCCATAGTCATTGTGCATTTTTTATTTGTACAGGGAGCCAGAAGCAGCAATTTATTTTTGACCTCAGAATAAATATGTCTACATGCCCCACACAACTGGACTCAAAAATTTCAGTGGGGTAGAAGGACCTTCAACTTTAGTTGGGCTTATTTTTCATTCTCTAGCTCACAAATTCTTTAAATAAGTTTTGACTGGATGCTACCCCCTGCTGACTAGGACCAATCAGCATAATACCATCAATGTAATAGACCAGGGTGAAAACCTATGGGAGAGAAAGATGATCGATATCCCTCTGAACTAAGTTATGATGGGATTTGTAAATTAATATAACAATGAAGTGTTTTGCTGGCCTTGTCACCTGAAAGCAAATTGTTTCTAGCAATCCTTATAGGTAGGTAGGGAGAAGAAGGAATTTGCCTAAACATACCAAGGATCAGGAGATCTAGTAATCTGCTCAAGCAGGGAAAATGCTTTTTATATAGTCAGATGTAACTGCTGTCACCATTTGGTCCAGCATCATTCTCTAAGACCTATCCATCTCCTGAACAGGCCAAATGGAAGAATTAAATGTAGATGTAATGGGAACCACTATTCCTGCGTCCTGTCAAGTATGATTGACAGTGGAACTAGTATCGGCAATACTTCCATGGATATGATATTTTGTATGTACTATTTTACCAGGTAAAGGCAACTCCACTTGGATTTTCTAGCCATAGTACTCCTGACACTACAGGTTAAGAAACAAATGTAAGGATCCTTCCAAGTACTATGTATATCATTACCAATTATGCAGTTGGGAACATGGGAAATTACTAAAGGTGAATTCAAGGACCTACTGGGAACACTGTTATGGTTGATACACTGTCAAGTTGGAGAGTCTAGAAGCTGAACTACATCCTCTGAAGTTCTACATCCTGGAGTGAAAAGGACATATCCTTAATGCTCTAGGATGTTATTGGTTGTGTCAACTTAAAAAGTTTAGAAGGTTAACTGAGTGATTCAGCAGGGGGTCAGGGTCCTTACTTGATATTAATTCTGAGATTTTGCAAGAGATGGGCATAGAAATTGTGTGAGTGCTACATGCTCCCTGAGTGAGAATAGTCTGCTTACAAAATAAGGTGGGAAAAGAGGCTTGTTTCCTCCCTTGTGCTCTTGCTGCTTTTGCCCTCCTCTGTCTCCTTGAAATGTTGCCCCTGTGCCATGCCATCCTGCCTTGGAGCCAGATGATTATGAACTAAAATCTCCACAATCTATGGGCTAAATAAACATTTCCTTCCTTAATTTTGGGTGTCAGGTATTTTGTCCCAGCAATGAGAAAAAAAAATAACTAAGACACACTGTGAGTCAGAACTTTGTTAGAACTCCACATTGATCACCTAACCTCTAGAAGTCCTCTGCTCTTACTAAAAATCCACAATGATATTTTGGATCCCCTGGCAACATAGTTAGCTCAGCAACAGTGTCTAGTGGTACATGGAATGTCTAATCATTTCCCTTTCCTCAATTTTCAAGTACCTTGAAAAAAGGACATAGGCCCTTTAAGGAAGGATGGGAGAAAAATTTACTATATAAAAGTGCTTCCTCAAGGGAACCTTGCTTCCCCTTCATTCAAGGGTTTATGGGTTTTTGAACTACCTCAAATCTGAGAACTAACTGAAGGGTCAAGATTCTTTGTCACTATGATTTGAAGTAGATTTATGTCCATTTGTCCTTAATGTATTTGATTATATAAATTTAGCAAAAATTTAGTAGGCTTTTATCTATTTCAGCTTTGGATGCACCATAGCTGATCAACCAACCATAGGTCTACAAATGTCAGATTATTCTGGTCATTGTTCTGGTTTTTCTATTATGGTAAACACATGTACCTTGCCTTTGGCAACTAGGTGCTACTATTTAACACCCTGTACTCTGAGATACAATTAAACCCATTACCCTTAAGATTCCCAATTGAGGGCCACCCAAATAGTTCAGCAGGTTAAGCAGCTAAGTGCCTGCAAGGAGGCCCAGGGGCCAGGGGTTTGATCCCAGGGCTTGCCATGTCCATCCCATCCCTAAGGCGGGCTGAGACATAAATTGAGACTGGGTATGGTGGCATGCCTATAATCCTAGCTCTTGGGAGGCTGTAAACAGACAGATCACTATGAGTCCGATCTAGTAGTGAGACCATGAACACCTTGTAGACCCTTCCCTTAAATACAAAAAAAAAAAAAAAAAAAAAAAAAAAAAAAAAAAAAAAAAAAAAAAAAAAAAAAAAAAAAAGATTCCCAATTGAGTAAGAGTAAGTGTAGTCCCCACTGTAAGCCCACTGTAAGGTCTGGCATATAGTGAATAGCAATGACAGGTCAGTACTGGGCTTCCAGTGCTCCCATCACAAAACTGTTTCTCGAGGTTTTAGTATACATTTCTGAAGATGTTAGAATATATTTTCTTGATTTTTCCACTGCTTTAACATGACAAATCCACTCTAGCACTCCCATTTCCCTCAGTCTTTCATTCTTCTCATCAACAATAAACCATGGAATACCAGGTATCTCTATATTTTGAGATAGGGTCTCTCTATGTAGTTTGAGCTAGTTTTGAACTCACTATGTAAGCCATGCTGGCCTCAAACTCTTAGTATTCCTCTTGTCTCACCATGCCAAATGCTGGAATTACCAGTGTGCACCACCACACTTGGTGAATATTAGCTATCTCTAGCTTATTTACAGTGGGCTATCTTTTTGATCCATACTACTGCCAAAGAACCAAATAAACTATTGACACATTGCTTTACTTCACAAGCTGCAAGATCGAATTCAAGATCTATGTTTAATAGGCCCAGTTATAAAATCCATTCCCACACTTGTGTATCAGGCATCTTTTTGTAATAGAAAACTCAATAAGTTTAGAGAATAGCAGACCACCTTATGAGTCACATTACATACCTCTGCTTGGGCACCTTCTGTAATTTGAGCTTAGTTATAGGCCTAGAAGCAAAAGTGGGTGGTGAGGGCACATCCTGAGTAATACTAGCATTATAATGACTGATTGTCACTGGATAATTTTTCATCAGGCATACAAGGATAGAAAAACACCACAGGAGGTGAGTGTGGGAATCACTCCACTACTGTGAGTGAAGAGATATCTTCCTGTGGCAAAATAATCTCATTAAAGTCTATAATCTTAATAGCTTCATCAGGATCCTCCAAAACATCTCCATTAATGTAGAGGTTTACCATTTTTTTCCAGATAAGTGTCATCATCTTTACTTCAGATACCCAAATGAGACTGAACATTAAATTTATGCTGTATTTGAGACAAATGAATTATAAGGGCCTGTGTTTAGGTTTCTGCAATCTCAGTCCTTCTGCTAAAGGAGAAGATACTGTTTCTGAGAATGTACTTAGAAAATATTAGATTATTATATGTGCTTGAGCTAAGAATTTAAAGATATGAACACCCTAGTTTCCTTTATTAAATTATCCTTACTGTTAGAAAGTTTTAATTTCCTATGCATGTTTCAAGCTAATCATAATTCTTCATAGATTGATGCAGAGATTCTCGGAGCAACCAGCCAGAATAATTTTACCCACTCTACAAAAATGCATCATGTGTGGAGTAAATTCTTTACATCATACAAGTAATGAATTAAGATAATCAAATAAATCTATACTGCATTTACCTAGAAAGTTTACATCAAAGACCATCAGAACTTCCCACATCATCAGGAAAGACTATGACATCCTTAGCACTCATAAAATAAGAGAGACATCTTAAGGAACCCTGAAGCCATTAAATAATCTCTTCTTTAAAATTCTGTTTCTCTAGATCCACTCCTATTACCAAAATCTGTACCAATAAGTGCTTATGCAGAGATTTATGCAGGATATATAAATATGTGAGGATGTGCAAGATAGGACACTGGCTGCCTGCAGGACCGGGTGTGAAAAAATGCAAAAGGATATTTGTACTGGAGATTGGAAGAAGCCAGTCAAAGATCAAGGACCAGGAGTTCACTGTACTGTACCATAGGAATCAATACCAGGACAGCATGTATCCCATGATGAAAGCCTGTTCAAGAAACTAGGAGACAGCATTGAAGTTTAAGGTGAATACTAGAGATCCTCCTAGGAAACACAAGGAAACCCTCCTTTGTTTCCTTTCTATTGAGTTCATGGTATAAGAATGTTGGTTGTTGCTACTCAAATCCTGAGTAGATTTTCTATCTTCAGTAATTCCCTTTAGTCACATGCAGAACTATGCAGATCCATGTTAATTGGGTTTTTCTTACTCAAGTTGACACAATCAGTTAACTATCACAACAAGAAAGTTACATGGAGAAGATGACCCTATCCCCATGGCTCTTACTCCTATTATCTTTTCTTCTGTATCCCAGTATATACCTATGGCCTCTTGGCAGTCTACCACATGATTGATTATCTCTCAGAGAAAGAGAAGCCTAAGGCCTTAGTTACAAATGGTTCTGCATGTTATGCATGCATTACCCACAAATGAGCAGCTACATTTTATCCGCTTTCCAGGACATCACTGAAGGACTGTGGTGAAGGGAAAGCCCAAAAGCAGCAGAACTTTGGGCAGTAAACCTGGTAGTACATTTTGCCTGGTTAGAGAAATGACCAGATATGTGATTGTATACTGATTCATGTGCTGTGCCAATGATCTGACAAGAGTGTCAGGAGATTAGATAGAACACAACTAGAAAACTTCTGACAAATGTACTTTAGGAAAAGGTATGCATTTAAACCACTCTATATGGTTAATTGATGTAAATATATATGTATCCCATGTAAACCCCCACCAAAAGTGAACTCATTGAAAAAGGACTTTAATAATTATAGGATAGGATGATCTGTTCTGTATGTAGTGATCAACCTTTCTTCAGTCACCCCTGCCATTGACAAATAGGTGCATTAAAAAGTGACTGCAGCAGCAGGGATGGAAGTTATATGTGGGCTCAACAACATGGCCTCCTTTTCACCAAGACTGGTTTGGCTACAGTGACTGTTGAATGCTCAATATTTTAGTATGAGAGACCAATTCTGAGTCATAAATATGGCACCATACCATATTTGTGATCAACCTGATCATACTGTATCATGATTATCCTGCACGTTGGTGGTAGGTTTATTATGTTGGACTGTTTCCATTATGGCAAGAAAAGCATTTTGTCCTTTCATGTATAGACACTTACTCTGAATATGGATTTGCACTGCCTACATGTGATGCTTCTGCCAAATCTATCAACCATGGATTTACAGAATGCCTTATCTACCATCATAGAAACATGGATACAACATTACCCTTTACCAAGGAACACAAGTTACAAACAAATAAGTGGGGCCACAGACTCATGCTCATGGAATTCCCTGGCCTTGCTGTGTTTCTCACCATGAAGAAGCAGTTTGACTGATAGAAAGGTGTCATGACCTGTTGAAGATACAGTGAGATCTATGTGGTAATAGCTTGTAGGGCTGAGACAAAGTTCTTCAAAAGGCTATATATATTTTGATTCAACACTCACTATATGATAAAGTGTTTCCAGTAGTTAGGATTCATTGATCCAGGAATCAAGGGATAGGAGTGAGAATTTTGGCTCTCATTAGGCTTATCCTAGTGATCCAGTAGTGAAATTTTGCTTTCTGTCCCCATACCTTTGTGCTCTGCTGGCCTAGAAGTCTTAGTTCCATAGGGGAGAAGTCTTATGCTAGGAAGCACTACAATTCAACTAAAGTAGAAACTAAGCCTTCCCCCTGGTCATTTTGGTCTCCTCATACCACTAAGTAAATAAGCTAGAAATGGGAGTTATAATATTGGCAGAGGTGACTGAACCAGACTATCAAGGGAAAATTGGACTACAACTACACAATTGAGAAAAGGAAGAATATACGTGAAGTGTAGGTGATCCCTTAGGCCATTTTCTATTACCATTCCTTGTTATTAAAGTCAATGGGAAACTAAAACGATTCAATAAAGCAGGATGACAAATAACCCTGAGCCTTCAAGAATAAAGGTATAGGTCTAATGGAAAGAACCAGGATTTTCTGAGGTTCTTTCTGAAGACTAAGTGAATACAGAATGGGTAGTAGAAGAAAGTTGTTCTAAATACCAGCTATGACAGCATAGTTGGTTTTAGAAACAAGGATTGTAATTGTAATAGTTCTCTTCTCACATGCTTCTTATGTGATAAGATGTTGATAGACATTATTTGTTCTTAAGCATGGTTAAATTTATGTTATAATGTTCAAGGTGTAAAACCTAGGAATAAGAATCACTGAAAGAAAACTTGTGGTCTCTTCTGATAAGAGAATTAGTGTGTTTCTATCTATGTGCAGGATAGGGTCACATGTTACCCATAATTATGAACTTATCTTTTTATCTGGAGACTAAGTAGGATTTAAGTCAATGTGTCTGGTTGTCAAGTTTACAAAGGATGAATTGTGATAGTTAACTGTTTTCAGCTTCAGTAAAAAATGCTCACCTAAGTGGATCAATCAGTGTAATTTTGACTGTGACTGAAAGGATTTACTGAAGGCAGAAAACTCAACCTGGGTGAGTGACAGCAAAAATAGGCCGGTAACCTGAATGGGATAAAACAGAAATAAGCAAAGAAAGGTCGCCTTTGTTTCTTTGAGGGAGCTCCAGTCTCTACCTTCATTTTGGATGTCATCTCTTGGCTTCAGGTACAGAGTTTTTATCCTTCCATCACAGACCCTTCAATCTTCCATTGCAAACCTTCAGCCTTCTGAAACAGACTTGTATGGGACACTGCAGTGAGCTCTAAGATTCTAACATTTGACTGAACCTTATGGACTCTAGCACACAGTAAGCCCTTTTGCACTCTTCCACACTTGACTCTAAAGGTGACCATTTTAAGACTACTTTGTAAATCCTTATATATTTAGATATATTGGGGGCCAGGGAGATAGCTCAGTAGAATAAGCGCTTGCCTGGCATGCACAAGAGTTCAATCCCTGGTACTGCAAAAAAAAAAAAAAAAAAAAGATATACTGTGATAATTTTTTTCCTATGGTAAGCACTGACAGATATAAAGGCAAAGATTAGAGAATTTGTTCATCACAGGCACTCTCACAGGTGCCAGGAAGGTCACTCTACATGCAATGTTAGTTAAATCCTTACACTAACCCTACTGCATATATTCAATACTTATTGTCCTCATTTGAGAAAAGAGGAAGCTAAACCATAGAGAAGTTGATAATCTTGACTACAGTCACACATCTAGTAAATGGAAGAATAAGAATTGAATTTACAGTCTTGCTTCAAAATCTATATTGCATTTAAACATTATCTTTTATTGGCATCCCTAAAATCCATGCACTCATGAAATTTATATTTTAAGAGGAAGTGTCAGTTGTTACAGAAGGAAAAATAAAAAAACTAAAAAATATTATCATAATAGGTGAAGCTAAGGCTGCAAAGTGTACAAACAAGGTTAATATAATAATATGGTTATATAAGGGAGATATTTTATACATTATTGTCAGAAAAAGCCTCTGGTATAGCATTGTAGCAGAGAGAAATCCTCCATATAATGGTCAGGAGAAAGAACACTGACGACAGGTAAATAGTCAAAGTAGTGTTTCTGAGGCAACAACATGCTTGTTCTATGAAAAAAGCAGGAAGGTCTCTAGTGAAATGAGCTAAGTAGTAATAGATTGTGGAGATAAGCTGAAAAATAAATTGGATCATATAAACTCTGCTGATGAGTTGAGACTTTATTTTAAGCAAGGGAACAACGTGATATGGAGTACCCCAAAAACCTAAAAATAGAAATCCTATCCCACTAAGCTATTCTAATTCTAGTTTTATCTTTCCTGTAAGAGATAAAGATATCTCTTTATGTACATACATTTTACAGTGATACATATATAACGATGTTTATAGCAGTACACTTTATAATAGCTAAATCTTGGAAATGGATTATATGTCCTTAAACAGATGACTAAAGAAAATATAATATTTATACACAATAGCATTTAAATGTTCTGTCATAAAAAGAATAAACTTGGGTCGTTTCTGGGGAAATTTTACCTTGCAACTACAATGCTGAATGAAATAAATCAGACACACAAGCTTAAATGTCATATTATTTCTCTTATATGGCAAAACTAAACTATAAACAAAAGTATAAAAATATATAAGGAGACATAGGAAAAGGGTTCTTTTATAAAAATGAAAGAGACTATGAATGGTTAGGAGAAGAGAGGGAGGGGAGCAGAGTAAAAGGGAATGAAAATGCAAAGGAGAGGACAAAAGAAGACGAGAGCAGGAGAAGGGGAAAAGAAGGAAATAAAAAATAGAATTAAGATGTATGATGTACATGCACCTATTCCCCACAAGGCATGTAATCATTTTATCATGCAATCATTCAGTAATTAAAAATAAAAGTTGAAAAATATCAAACTGAGGGCAGTAAAGAGAATAGCTTGTACTGGGCATGATTTGAAGTAGAAATACCATTAAGAAAGCTAATAAATTTATGCAGAAAAGAGATGATGTGGCTTGAATTTCAGTAGTATAGTAGATATAAATAAAAATAGATTTACTATATACATTAAAGGACAACAAAACTGATATGAACAGTTCATGCATAATATATGAATATATAAAGACAGATAGTATATAAAATGAATCCAGAAAGGGGTACAATGATAGAAGGAATGAGTCTTCCTACTCTATTGAACACTAGGGTTACTAAAATCAATAATAATGTAGTTTATATTCCAGAATTAATAGATAAGAGTATTTCACCAAAAAGAATAGATAAATATTTAAGGTGATGTATGTGTTTATTTTTATTTGATCTTTGTCCTTGATTAAATCTATCAAAAATCACATTGTACCTATAAATATGTGCCAATGTTTTATGCAAATCAAAAATAAAATGAAACAAATAATAATTTTAAAATGATAAATTTCCTCCTGAAATTGGGGCCCCAGAAAAGAAAGATAATGCCATTTTTTTGACAATGCAATTTTATGAGACAGTAAGACTGAGGAAGAAACAAATTCTTTGACCTGATGGGGCTTCCACATGTGACATATGGAAAAACTGAAGATCAGAAATGGTAATTGACCCACCTAGTTTAGAGAATTAACAGCTGAAATAGGTAATTAGATTCTTCAGTTGTCCCTGAAAACTTTCATTTTTTCCATCTCTTCTACTGTGTTTAGAGGTAGTAATTCCAATCTTACCTAAGATTCCCCCAGTGGAAGAGAGTTGTGAATGATTTTGCATCTTCCTATAAAGAGTTTGTTAGGTATTTCCCAGCAATGTTTCAAGTATGATTTTTACTATTTTCAGAGTGGTGTTTCACTGAGCTTTCCATTATTGTTTCTCCTTTGGTGTCATTGGCCTAGATCCCTGAAATGCAAAGTTGAAGGAAACAAAGATGGTGAGATGACAGTACGGTGGTCGCAATTTCCCATTTTCCAAGTCTATAAAAGAATATTGTGAAAACTCCTTTATAAACATAGCCTGCCTCAAATTAGCTGATTTTTCTTGATAATTTTCTTAGTAACTTCTACCAGAGATGCAAAGGAGAAGATCACTAATTTCTATACCCAGGAACATGGATGCAAATTCCAGTTCTGATAATGCCACTCTATATCTTCTTAGACAAGCCCCTTTTTCTATTAGACCTCAATTTTCCCACCTATAGAATAATATGCTGGAAAATTCTAAAGTCTCTTGGAACTTTATATGATGAACACATATTTAAAAGGTCTATTTTGCAAGCCCCCAAACTGATGAACCAAAGGTCCTCCTTTGGTTATTTCTCCACATTATCCCTTTACCCCAATGTGAGTTATGTGTGCTTGATCTTTTTTTTCTTTAATATATTCCAAAAGACATGGTTATTTTACCATTTACTTAGAGTTTTTATGTGAATTTTTTTCTTACAGGATTAATATTCTGAGCAGAAGAGTGAAGAAAATATGCGGGTTTTCTAAACCTGAAAGTGCTCAGGTTCCATGAAGAATTCTCAGAAATTAGGAAACCTGTATTCAGAAATTGACAGTCCCCACTAATCAGCCAAAGCTTCTCTGGTCCTCATTTCTTTTGCATACAGAGAAATATCATTCTGTGTCCTGCTATAGTGCTCATTTTCCATGGCACTAATTTTACCAGTAATATATTTTTAAAATTACCAATTTACTGGGTACATTGATCATGAACTCTTTCCTCGTAATTTTGTCATAAACTCAAAATTGTTTAATTTGGAAATGGATGAAGAAAATATGAACTATCTATCCAGATTGCCATTCATTCAGTTTGGACTACCTTGTTTAATATTTTAGCTCTGTCACTTTGGGATTCTGTGATGCTTTGATTAGATATCTTTCAGGATTGCTGAAAAAGCTAAATCAGGTAGCTAAACATGTTCTAACTTTTTAGTTCTTTCGATATTTCCCTTCCCATAAGTTTATTAGCTATGAATGATCAGAAGAATTTTCCAAATATTTTTTTTGCAGAACCAGGGACTGAACTCAGGCCCTTCTGCTTGCCAGGGAAGTACTTATTCTACTGAGCCATCTCCCTAACTCCGTCCTTTCAATAGTGACTAAAATCAGTTGTATATTTCTAATTACTTTCCTATCAATATTTTAACAGCCTGCGTTTTTAATCATCAGGACCAAGTATGCACTTGGTATCCAAACTTGCTGTCTTACCAGGTACATTCATATAAATTGCTGGGATATTTTGGACCTATCCAGAGGGGACTTCTACCACAGATAAAGGAATTTAAAGATTACACAAAAGATTTGAATAGGTTCTGAAATCCCTGGGCTGCTAGCGGGACTCCATTGAGCTGTGTCCCTTGACCCCCACTGCACAAGCATGGAGCTTATGCTGGTACTTATCCCATATTTAAGTCCATGGGATCCTGGTAAATCCAGCCCACAGCTACCTCCTACACTGAAGCATTGTTGAGTATCAGCCACTCACCTTCTCTAGTAGTGAGAGATTTACTTATCAGCCTGCCCTAATCCCCACTGTAGTAGAAACCTTAATAGAACACACCTCACCACTCTCCCACCATTGCTAAGTCTGGTTGACTGTTGAAAACATCAAAAATGCCAAAACAAGGAGCAAAATGCAATGTCAATGTTCCAGCCCACCTAAACAAATCCAGGAGACAAAGATATATAAGAACTTGAAAATCACACACCTGAAATTTCTGAAATGATGGCAACTGAAATAAGGAAAGAAGTCCATCAGGCAATAGAAGAAATAAGATTAGAAATAATCTCTCAGGTCAAAAAAGAAAGGGCAATAATAGTGAAAGAATTGCCCAGCATAGCTAAAGAAGATATGAACTTAAAAAAATATGGGAGAATATGAAAATCATGGAAACACTGATTGAAACACAGGAATGAATTTGAATGCATGAAACAGATTCAAACAGATATCCACAAAATTAAAAATTCCATTGAAAGTTGACAAAACCCCTTGAACAAAGCTGATGATAGACTTTCAGACCACAAAGACAGTGGTGCAGCTAAACATGTGGGAGGAAATACTTCTTAAAATTATCAAGGAACAAGGAAATAACAATTCAGCAGCTACAATACTATGCAAAAAATAATATAAGGATAATAGGTGTCAATGAAACAGCAAGACAACACAAATGACATAAAAAGACTATTTTCAGAAGTACTAGCAGAAAATTTTCAAAACAAGAGAGAAGAATCTGACAGGCAGTTAAGCGAAGCATACAGAACTCCAAACAGTAATAATCAAAATAAAGCTGCACATAGAATCATACTAATTAAGATTTCAGAAATTTAGCAAATGAATAGGATATCAAAAGCTGCTGGAGAGAAGAAAGAAAACACTGACAATGGAAAGCCCATCAGAATCATAGCAGATTTCTCAACACAAACCATCACATCAAGAAAAGGTAGAAGTATTTCAGATCCTGAAAGAAAATAACTTTCAACATGAATTGACGTACCCTGAAAAACAATCTATCAAATTCAGTGGTGAGATAAGATCCTTCCATTAACAACAAGAATTGAAGAAAGTCATGACTAGCAAACCAAACCAAACCTGAAAGAGTATTCTAGAGAGAGACAAAACCAACCACAGCTTCAAAAACTACACAAAAGGACCACCAAACAGAGAAGGTAATTAAAGAGAGGAAAAATCATAGAACCTGTGGCAGGAAAATAACATGACAAAGATAAGCCAATATATATATATTATAACCAAACATGTAAACTGCCTTAATTCACCAATAAAAAGAAATAGAATAGCAGAGTGGATTAATAAACAAAATCCAACAATAGACTGCATATAAGAAACATATTTCATTCAAAAAAAAATTCACAGAATGAAGGTCAAGGGATAGAAAACAACTGTCCATGCCACAGGAAACCATAAAAAGCAGGGGTAGCTATTCTCATTGCTGACAATATCAACTTCAAGCCAAAAATCATTCAAAGAGATTTAAAAAAAGGTCACTACATACTTGCAAAGGGAAAAACTGCAAGAGGAAAAGATAACAATTACAAATTTATATGCACCCAATGTAGGAGCACACACCTACACAAGACAAATTTTATCAGACATGAGAAATTGAGTGAGCATAAGAAAGTTCTAATGGGGGACTTTAACATCTCACTGTCACAGAGAGATCAACTAGGCAAAAACTCAGCAAAGAAATAACAGAACAAAACCAAACTTGTGAAGAAACTGACTTAGTAGACCTTACAGAATGTTTCATCCAGAAACAATAGAATGCACATTCCCAGCTGCACCCAGCAACAACAGAATACACATTCTTCTCAGATGCACATGGGATGTTCTCCCAAATAGACCATATACTAGCACACAGAGCATGCTTAAGGAAATGTGAAGGAATTGAAATTATCCTATGCATATTATCTGATGACAGTGCAATAAAACTAGAAAATCATTGAAAAAAGAAACCACAGAAACATCATGGAAATGAAATTTTCTCCTAGAAAACCAGTGGGTCACAAATGAAATTCTAGTAGAAATTAAAACATATTTATAATAAAAATGCAGCTACAACTTACTTAATCTTGTAGGATGAAATGAAAGCTGCCTTGATAGGAAAATTTATATGGTGAATTTGTACGTTAGAAAAACAGAGAAAACAACCAAATAAATGATCTTATACTGCAGTTCAAACTCCCAGAAAAAGCATAGCAAGTCAAGCCCAAAGAAGGCAGAAAATTTCAGAAAAATACTTAAAACTTAATGAAAATAACATACCAAATTATATGGGATCTAATGAAAGTAGTATTATCATGGAAAGCCATAGCTCTTAATATTTACACTAAAAATTTAAAAAACTCAAATAAATAACATTATTTTATGATTGTAGGAACTATAAAATAAATGTATACTGAACACATAGAAAGCAGAAGAAAGAAAATAACAAAGATCAGAACAGAGATAAAGGACATAGTAAATAGAAAATATACAAAGAATAGGGCTGGGCGTGGTGGCGCACGCCTGTAATCCCAGCACTCGGGAGGCTGAGGCAGGAGGATTGTTGTGAGTTCAAGACCAGCCTGAGCTACAAAGTGAGCTTAAGGCCAGCCTGAACTGCATAGTGAGACCCTGTCTCAAAAAGACAAAAAAAAAAAAAAAA